>JAFMSR010000003.1:55153971-55273693 GCA_022818135.1 Saxidomus purpurata
CCTGGCAATCGATACAGTTATAATCTTACGTCACTCATAGCGCAGTTTTTAAACTATTATTAGAGCTAGTTTATATGTTAACTCCTCCCCATTCAAGGGCATTTAGGTGCGAGCGTCCAGCTTCTTTCTCACGTCGTCAATTTGCCCCGCCCAAAAACCTGCATGGTAAACTTCACGTATGTATTTTAATGCAAGTGACAAACAGTATTTAATAATGTTAAATATAGGTTTCTTCGCGTATTTTGTAGTGACTTCGAGATAAATTATATAGATCTTCTGTTTTATTTAAAATGTTGATTAATATATACTCTTTTAAAAGAGATCTCTTTCAATCACAGCGATTGAGCTACGGTATCATTGCATTTATTATAAGTGTAGACAGTAAGTTTATGAATTAGTAAACATGTAAATTATGTTCGCGGAACTTTACACACCGGAATTCCATTGCAGTAACATGTTATCCTACATAATTCATAATGACGTCTGGTGAACAAAAATATATTGTGATGCATTTTTCATAAAATGCGTTCTTTAGTCGCCTTGTCAATTTTGTTTGCCAAAGTGGAATTCAAACAAAATGTCAACGAAAGTAATTAAATTGACGAAATTATCAATAATTGAGTTCATCGATAACTGATTTCGCAGCGTGAAAAATATGTTTGTCTCCGGCAGTACTGGAACTCCTTTATTTCGCAGAGCGTCGCCACAAAAGTGAGGTCATGCCATGGGTAAGGAAGTCTTCTGACATACTAAGTATCTAATGCCGTACTGTACGTACTGACATATTCAGTAAATCTGCCAAATTCTTTACTTAGACGGACGTTATCATAACCAAGTTCCATCTCTACTGCCGACAGTGAACTCGACAATTTTCCCTTGTGAACAGTGTTTTACTTTAAAAGCCCTTCAATTTTCGAAGTGCGGTCGGGGCGTTGAGTTTAAGAAAAAAATACAAACCAATGAACAGGGGCGTAGTTACTTCGGCAGACATGACAGTCAGACCAGTAGATTAATGACGATTATCTAATTTGTTTCACTTTATCTCATATATTTACATAATAGTTACACGATTACTCAAAACTTTGTAATAACTTTTAACTACCTAGAATTATTTCGGCTTTTTTCACATTTTGAAGAAGAAACATTCGACGAATGATAAAGAAAACATATTTAAAGAATCTGCGGGAAAACGACAGTCTTAGTGAAACATTTTGTTTTGCACTGACCGCTGTGTTGTCAGCGTCACTGAAGTAAAATATACACAATAATCTTATATATCCTGGATATACTCATGCGTACTAATTTTAAATACAAATAGTCATAACTATGATAATCATTAGTTTTAATCGTTATATGACATATGATTAACTCACACATGCACGCGAGTTGGTAAAATCACAAGAAGCTCTCGGAAAGTCAACATTTAATGTACATTTGTACATATATTTGAGAACTTGGTAGAGTGCTAGTCTAACTATTTCGACTTCGAAGGCAAACCGATTTTATAGGCTGATATTTTCAAGCTGTTCACCTTCTAGTTTAAGTTATAAATATCAGATCTGTGAAAGGGGTCACACTGAAACGCCAAATTAATTAGGCTATTGGAGTGCTGCTGTATATGTCCAACCCATAGTACAGAGGGGGTCCGACATGTCTGGCACAGGACTTTCTGCTGTCAGACAAGAGGCTTTTCTGTCCCGGGTCCCGGTTGTCCGCAGGCTAGCCGAAATGTTGAGGGCAAAAAATTAAAACGAATAAATATTGTACGAAAGTCCTGTTTTACCTAGCCCAGACATTTTAGATCTATTTGCAGTACTGGGATAACATTTTAATCTTGCTTACTTTAAAAGTGCGCTCTTAATGTGTTTTATTTTAATTTGTATGCACATGTATTACCTCGTGGAGTAGCCTCAATATTTCGACTGCAAGACAGAAAAATTTTACAAACTGGTATTACATCTAGTCTGCCTTTGCGAAGGGTGGCCATCTTTTGTAGCAAAAAGCACTTGCGTGCAATTAGTTGGGCTATTCGTTGAGGTACGCAATAAAACTTCCATAGTCTATTTCATAAAGTTTTGGGAAAGTTTCATCAATTAGTGTACACCTGGCTCCGCCATTTACCACATGGCACTTTAATATATACTTTATCTGATACTGCTTCTGTTATGACTTTAAATTTTTCTTTCCACGTTCGGAACGCGATGTCAGAATCAAATAAAGACTGATCGCATGCGCCCCTATTTGACCTTTTCAATGAAAGAACGGAGGGGAGGAGTTAACCGATATCTACATGCTCTATTAATAGTTTCAGATTCGCCTTTGTGTGACGTAAGATTGTAATTGTATTGATTGCTAAAATAGCGAACGGGCAAAGCCAACTGCAACGTGTTGTAGTAGAAGAGCGTTCAATTATGACAGAATCAATCTTAACGAAAAAGAAATAAAACGTATTTTTTCTCTGTTAATGCGTTTCAATCTTTACAAATATGGTACTAAAATATTTTTGTCTGTAAAAACTAGAACTGAAAGTCTTTTTAAATACATATAAATAGTAGGCTTTAGTCCACCTTGCATATGCAAGAGCTTCGTCAAAAATCGGACTTCGTTCAAGTGCAAACATGTGACAGCACAAGTCTGTAATTTATTTTCCTCCTATACAAAATAAATGCAAAAATTCTTCGCATGTGACATTTTTCATACGTCAAACACTTTTTTAAAGCTGGAGATATGATTGAATTTTTGGGTGTTTAAATGGTACTTAATTTTGTTTAGATTGTTTAAAGAAAGACGCTAACACAGGTCTTATTATTTGTAACGAAGTACATTCATTCAAGAGTGAATTGCCTATGTCGTGTTGTTTTCACAGCTTTGAGAACTACAACGATAAAGCTCAAATAACAAAACCCTCAGAATAATGGCTTTCCAGAAATCACACTATTGGGAAAACAAAAACGGACCTTACTGTGGCATATTTGGTCATAGTTTTGTCCGGCGTCTATGTGTAAGCTGACAAAATGGTAGTCTACACAATGATCTACCATTTCATGGTGAAGCACATGGGACAGGAGGATTAAGAGTCATCGGGTTGTTGCAGAAGTTACATAGGCGTAAGCTGGCGAAGTTTGACATAGTCTCCATACAGACAGGTGAAAATGATATGGAAATATTAACACTCATCAGCTATTCCACGCCCTACTTGATATAAGAAATGAATTCCGCAGCTGTGGTATTCACCATGTCGTATATGGGAGCCTCTTCCATCGTCATCAACGTCAATACAACAAGTTATGCAGATGGTCTTAACAAGATCTTGTCAAAATGTGGTCACATGGCCCAATGTTAATGAACAACGATGTATATTTACGTATAATTATTTCTCTCTAGCATATAATACATGGTATCAAAATCAAAAACATTTACAGGAAAATTGTGCTTTCTTTTTCAATGCTATTCATTCTGTCATAACTGAACAGTCTCCTTCGTCATTCTGTTATCTCTCATTCTAATACTTCATTAATTCTTTCATGTCATAATTTTAGGAAGGATCTCTAAATATTCATCTCCAAATAACATTTTTAATGATAACAATAATCATCAAGCTTCCGGGTCAACTCGTACCTTAGTCATCTCGTATCCGAATTGGTCAACTCGTACCTGATTTTTTATTCGAAAAAGTCAACTCGTACCTTAAAATATTTATTCACTATCTTTGAGATAATAATATTTTTTATCAATCATCATTAAATTTTTGTATTGAATACTTTATTTTGCTCTTATTTTGCAAAATTGTATCAGAAAGTGGTAGATATGAAGAGAATGTTTTGAAAAAAAGTACTCGTAGACTACGCAATCATTCATTTGAAGTGTTACTAAAATAATGAATAACGGGACTTTCTAAAATTGTATTATTTTCATCATGAATGTAAATGACAAAAATATGTTTATTTCAGTTCAGTTATCTATAAAATACTTATCAAAATATTTGCAAAAAAGATAATTTCTAAATTTAAAAAAATAAATAAAATTTCTAAATAAATTTAAGTTGATCGAGCAATAAAAGCTTGATTGGGCTTATAAGCCCGATCGGGCAATGTTACCAGCTTGTTAAAACATTCATTAAATTTTACCTGGAAATCACAAATAATGATATTGACTTTTGTATGCAATAGGAAACTCGAAGAAAATGACGTGACAATATCATAGTTAGACTCAAGACTTAAACAGGTTAAGATTATTTTTGGAGTGATTCAAATACCCGAGTGTATGACTAATTATCCATTGATATCCGAAATAATATATCCGAAATATATCACATTGAAAAGAAAATTGTTTCGTTTTAACTCTTACATACAGTAATATGCTACGACTGGATCCCTTTTGTCATGTTCAGTCGCTGTTTTTAAATAGTGCTGAACAGCTTTTAACTGTTGTGGAAGCGGAGGCAAAGAACTTCCCGACATTTTGCAATTTTTTATTTTGTTTTTGGTTTACACTAAACTCTGGTAACCGGAACGTCGGAATCTTGTGACCCAGAGTTATCGTTCCCGTTAAACGCTAAACGGGTCAATACACCAACCATGAGTTGCTAAAAACTTTTCAAACCTACAGCCTGACTAGACATAGGGAAAAAGCATTTAGCTATGGGGTTGTTGACGTTTGGAATAGCCTTCCAACTAAGGTCACTGAATCACACCTTCAACACCTTTAACATAATTTATGACCTCCAACATGGATTCAGAGAGAAACGTTCTTGTGAAACACAACTAATTGAGTTAACAGACTACCTAGCCAACAACATCGCTTCTGGTAAACAAACAGACCTTATTCTCCTGGATTTCAGTAAGGTATTTGACAAGGTTAGCCACCTTAAACTATTCCACACTCTTCAAGAATATGGCGTCTCTCCACAAATTCTCAACTGGATACGCTCCTTTCTGGCTGGTCGAAGCCAGACTGTTGTCCTAGACGGTGATTGTTCCACAGAAGTTCCTGTTACTTCTGGGGTCCCCAAGGCTCCGTTCTTGGGCCCCTCTGCTTCCTAATCTACATCAATCAGCTTCCTTCTTCTGTTTCAAGATCCGTGTTCGACTTTTTGCAGATGACACTGCGGTATACCTCACTATCAACTCACTCTCAGATTCTCAATCCCTGCAACAAGATCTTGACAATATGCAAGTCTGGGAGAAGCAGTGGGACATGGAGTTTAACCCGTCAAAATGCCAAGTGCCACACGTCACTAAAAATAAATATGTCATTAAAAATGAATATTATCTTCATGGCCAAGCCTTAGAACCTGTCTCTAATGCTAAATACCTTGGTCTAAATTTATCCTCAGATCTTAACTATAAAACATCATATCTCAAGGATAACAACCAATGCCAACAGAACTCTGGAATTTATCAAACGAAACATAACTACCAGCAATGAAAAAGTAAAAGAACTGGCATACAAATCCCTTGTCCGGCCACAGGTAGAATATGCTTCTACCATCTGGAGCCCTTATACAAAAACCAATATCAATAAGATAGAGATGGTCAAGAGGCGTGCAATACGGTGGGTAAAACGTAACTATTCCTCTCTCTCGAGTGTTATAGCCATGCAGGGTGATCTGGGAGCGGAGATTCGACTCTAGGCTCATTATGTTCTACAAAATATATCACAACATAGTAGCAATCAGACTTCCAACCTACGTACAAACACCTATCAGATTCACCAGGCACATGCACCCACTGTCTCTAAGGCAGATACAGGTTACCTCTGATTACCGCAACTACTCATTTTCCCCACACAGTACCACCCTTTGGAACCAGCTCCCATGTAACATTGCTACTCTACCTGACCTTGGCCAGTTCAAGCAGGCTGTGGTAAATGTTCAGTATTAGTCAGATGATCAATGTTTTTATCTTTTTTTTATCTTTTAATCTTACTTCACTTCTGAATTATGCTAACATTTTAACCATCGACTGGATACTTTCTTCTAAGTCTCACTTTATCCTGACAAAACTCACTGCCAGGATTTTTACTATTTCACTATATACTAACATTTCCGACGTGCACTTTAGTCCTGCCTATAACACTCGCGAGAGGGGTTGGCAGTATTCAGAGATAGATACTGCAGATTTCATAATACCGTGCCGTTTCAGTGTTTGCTTTACACACAGGTAGTAAATGACGTCGATGTCACATTCTGTAGTTAGCTCCGCCCAAATCGAAACCTTTATCTATCGTACACACTCACTAATATACTGACAGTATAAGTTTACACATTTTCAAGCTACAATTGCGACATTATTTGATTTTTTATGAATCTAGTGCTTATGTATTCTGTTTGGATAAAATTGGTTTATTTTAAACCTCGAAAGTTTATTTCATAAAACAACTTGTATTCAATTTTTACAAACGAAACCGAACTGTACTGCGTGTTCTATAATCAACACGAAACAAAGATTTTATACTTTTCTGTAATATAGTCCACATAATAAAATGTTGATGGAGGAAAATGTGTCCTTGGCTAAGTATCTGAAACGTTTGCTGAGCTAAGAAGACACGGTTGTATAGAGTCTGACTTATACGACGCACGTTTTACAAAACATGATTCCAAGAACATTTCTTGCAGGATGTTTAGAATGAACTGTTTTAAGACATTTTATATTCGTGAATCACTGTTGAACCTGCAGAGAATATAGCACCCTTAATCATCTTTCCTGTATATTTTTTCATACTGGAAATCCTTTCTAAAGCGTGATTAGAAATGTATAATATATATAACCGTTGTTTTGTTGCATCATCGTCGATTGTATTTTACGAGAAAACAGAAATTCACCTTTGTAAAATTTATTTAAAAAATGTCTAGATCATTGATAGACCACTCTTTAAACGTATGGTAAATTATATACATTATACATGCGCTCTGCATGTAAATATTTGTGCACAGTATAGCAAACTTCCGTGTACCATCTCAGATTCAGGTAAATGTATCGCTGTACAAACTTGCGAAAAGTAAAATCGTATGTCGATAAAATAAACACAAACTGTAAACATCAAAACTGGGCTCGATTGCACATGTACTTATAAAACAAAGTAAATTTCATTTGTACTGGCGATAGGTCAACTTGTTGGCAATGTGATGTACTGGTAGTCCTAGAAATAAGACCTCGCATTTATTATCTTTAGTTTTCACTTTTATGATATTTTACTTTTTTATATTCATTGAGGAAAGTCATGCTAACAAAGATGTAAAAAATAAACACCAAAAATTAAAAAAATAGAAATCATGAAGAAACAAGCATTATGTCTAAATAGTTGGACTACCGGTAGAGGTAAACGCATTTACATTTTTTTGAAAGCCTGGTTTCTCCAGTTTTACGCAACGACTCTGATGACATGTGCGCTAGATATCTTCAGCAGGGATTGTAGAAATAACCTAATAGTCAAAAGTGTACATGATAGATATAACTCCTGTCTTCAGATAAATTATAAACAAAATTTAACGGTCTTTGTGACATTTCTTGCTACACAGATTATCATTTTACAGATTTCAGAGCATCGACTGAAACATTTTAGCACTCTTGTAAGTCAAATACAGCACGTGCAAAGCATGCGCGGTTGTTACAAGATATCAGTATAGTTTTATTTTATAATGCATAATATGCGAGTATTACGATCGGATCACTTATAGAAGAGCGAAATAGAATGTATATTTACAATATTTTTATTCATTCTACTGCGACATATATTTACACTAAATTTATGTAAGTGAAATGACACTTGTACCGGATTTACACGTACATGTTGTATGCGTATATCCCCTTCTTTGATGGGATGCTAGCACACAAGCAACATGTACGTAACCACCGACTAAAAACAATTGAATGCCGTAAACAATATGACTGATTTATATATTTTTCTCACTATGAAAACACAGACACACTTTATCTGATTGCCCTCCGTATGTCTAAAATGTAGCTCCGCCTACAAACGCTTTAGTCATTCATTACCTGTATTCAATCGATACGCAACAAACACTGAAACGGCGCGCTATTATGAAATCTGCAGTAGATAGAATCATCCTCAGTAAATTCCTTTCAGGCCACGGTAATAATACAACAAGAAAAACTGTGATACTATCACAGCTGGCCTAGAAACAAAGCTTGCATGTAAATATTTAGAAATGGGAGATGCAAATAAACTTTACAGACTTTTTAACAGAAACAGAATAAATTTATATTCTAGGTTCGTGTAAAGCAAATACTTGACTATCTGGTTTGTGCATTTACAATTAGATACTCTTTCTCATTTCCAGTGTATCATTTATGATTTAAAAAGAAACAAAATCATATTCATGAAAAAAGCTTTAAATAGTCTTTATGCTCTTTCCGATTTTTTTCTCACTAGATTGTATATACGAGCCTTATTTTCATTCAGCGTTAATTAAAACAAAGTTAACGCAGCAATATTATAATATGTTCTACGCTATGTTCCATTAAGGTGATTCCCAGAATATACAATACTATTCCTGCCTCTATCCTCACAAAATCGTTTGCAGTCAAAATGTTTGTAAACAAAACAACGCACATTTTTACGATTACTAAAAGTCAGTGCATACCGGCCAATTAGTTAACTTTGGCTACCTGTCAGATTATTGCTGTAGACCAGTCTAATAACACGAAATGTAAACTAGTCTGATAAAAATAGAAAGTGCATCCCGACCAGTTAGTAAACTTTGGCTAATTTCACTTTATTGCTCTCACATGACATGTCTGATTTCAATAGAATGTCAGTGACTGTACAATGATACTTCCATTCAAAAACAAATGAAGTGTGATTGTAAATTTTAAACTATAAAATGGAGTCATAGTAGCGTAATGGACCCACTTCACCCGATACCGGAAGATACCGGCATGTTTGACCGATATCGGTTTTTATACTGGCCGAACAATAAAAACTCTCACTACTTAATAGACGTTACATATAAGCATACAAGAATACCATTGATGCAAAGCATCAAAGGGCGCCGAAAATAGTTTTGTACATGTGTGGCGTTAAATAGCTAAAATTAGCTTTTTGATAAGCAATCATTATAAGTTTGATTTGAATGAAATTTTTTATGAATATTTGCTGAAAACTTTTAAAATCATGGTGGTTTTAAAGCTGAAAAAAACGAAAGAAAAATTATTAAAAAAAATAGGTTTGACCGGGATTTGAACTCCACTCGTAAAATTAGGCGGTCATCAGCTTACCCACTACACCACGGAGACTGACTTTAAAGCACGTGGTAAAAAATAAGCTGATATTATAATTTTGCAAAACCGATAAGGAAGAAGTTGTTTTACGTTTTCGTATTTTTTTCTAAAAGATATGAAAAGGAACATTATAATTAAACAATTACGTTTTAACGAAGGAAATGTGTATAATCAATATTTTAATGTCTATTTCGTATTATTTTAGCATACAGTTAAAACCATTTTTCTTCGCATTCTAATAACCGCTCCTACCATGTACTTCCGGAAAAACTATTCCATAATGATTTGACGTTTTACATGGATAAAAGATAGAAATATCAATTTTATGACAATTTCAAAGCTGCACAATAAATAGTTGTTTAACCCATTCATATCGTAACTTCCTAGGCGATTTCCATAACATTTTGTTCAAAGAACTATACACTACTTCACCTGCATGTTACATTTTCCAACCACGTATTAAATATAGCGGGCCGCTGCTGCGGCCCGCAATAACACAATACTCAATCTATTTATAGGCGGATGAAAACAAAAGGCACAAGCATTAGCTACCGACATCAAATTCGGCCAAACAAGCACTGGATTTGTTCAAGTAAGTTTGAGACAAAATGCTATATTGTTGTTGTAAATCCCCGCTCTCGAACAGTGGTACATGCTTAACTGCTAAGATAATAAATCCAATAGAATATAATAACAGAAAATTGAATATCCACTATAATCCAATTTTGAATCATGCATAAACTATTCGTTGTCTTTTGTAAATGCAATGGGTGACGGTGTTGAGTCAGTGGAATGGTTTCATTCATATTTAATAGGTCGAAATCAAATTGTAAATGTTAATAATACTATGTCTATAATGAGCTAGAAAATTGTAGTAAATGGTTGGTTGACAACCAATTATCTCTGCACCTTGGAACAACTGAATGTATAGATTTTGGCTCTAGGAAGAAACTAGCATAACATTAGCTTTTCAGTTACATTGTAAGGGCCACGCCATAGAATCTCAAACATCTGTCAAATATCTTGGTGCCATTTTGGAATATGATCTTTCTGCAACATCTACTTTTAATAACATAGGATTATAAAGTCAACGCCCTAATAATGTTTTTGTACAGACACAATCACTGTTTCAGTTTGGAATTAAGAATTTATTGTGTAATTCGTTAGTACAATCTAATCATGATTACGCAAGCTTATCTTCGTACATTGGTCTAATAAACAAATAAAAGCAGACTACAAATTGTACAAAATAACGTTGTCAGGTTTATTAATTTTATGATTTTAAAACATTTTTTAAAATTCTAAGACTTAAGTAATTTAGGATGGTTAAATGTTAAAAAAGGAAGCATTTAAGGTTAAATCATGTTCACAAAATATATAACGGAAAATGTCCATCTTACATGTATAGTAATTTTTGCTTAGTCCCTGAAACACACTCCTACAGCAGTAGATTTAGCTCAGGGAACTTTCATGTACCACATGTGAATGGTTTTACTGCAAAAACTTTTTACCATAAAACCATTGGACTGAAAGAAGCTTCCACTCGAAATTAAAAATACGAGAAACAAATATGCTTTTAAAAGAAACTTAAAGTGTATCTAACAGAAAATATGGAATGTGAGGATCTTTTATTAATAGTATTTTGTTTTAACAGTGCTGTTTGTATTCAGGATTGACTATCTGATATATATATCAGTTAATAACAGTTATCATGTATGTTATTTATGGCGAAATGAGTTGTGTATTACTTTAGACATGTATACCTTATCTATGATATACTTTGATAACAATGTAAATTGTTATTGTACAATGTATGACATATATATTCACGAATAAATCAATCAACTAGCATTATCTATGAACAGATTTCAAGTCTATGTTATATACAGCTGATAATCTAAAGTTTTTATGATTTATTCTCATGTTTTTGGTCCGAGTACCTAAAGGTGGTTTTTAAATATTGGGTGGGGGGAGGGGGGGGGGTTAACTAGTTGAGCTAAGTAAGTTTTAGCACTCATAAGCTTGTGTTGCTCTTTCTACATCATTTTGATCTTTTTCTTGAAGGCATATTCATTTCGTGATGTCTTTGTGAGAACAGTTCAAAATTACCGGGAGTATTTTTTTTATTGTTTAATGATGTTGTAACCCTCTAGAGGTATTTTGTACATAGTGACTTTGAGGAGTTGTTGCCCTTTAGTTCTTGAAGAATAAAGTTCTTGGTAGTCAACAGGAACAGTTGTAAGGTTTAATCTTTTTTGTGACATGGTTGGCATGTACCGGATATTTCTGTTTGTAACATTTTTCTGTAAGATGTAAGTTCTTGTGATTAACCTTGCCTATACTTCTCCTTGTGTCACATCATGATCAAAAGGTTGCACTGCATTCTATATATTTTATACCTTCTGGATTGGTCTGTCTTGTATTTGTAGCTATTTTGAGGTAGATTTGCCTTCTAATTGAGAAGTCCATTCATAGTATCAGTAGCTGGAAACAATTATGTTCACCATCGATTTACATCTAGGTTTGTTTATATAGTTGTTCAAGAGGGCATCTTGCATTTGGTAGGGAGTACTATTGTAAGATTGATTTGATGTTTGATGAGAGTGAATAGTCTGCTTGTTGTATGTGCACTCCTAGCGTTGCAGCTCTTTCAGCAGGTCCTTGAGCATTTTGGTATTGTTGTTTCTCTAGCTTACCGACGTCAGTTCTCTTGGGTTAAAATACTTTAATTCCATAAAATGATCTTGGTAGCACATAAATTTTATAGAGTTTGAATGACACCTTTAGAGACAACCCTCTTCTTGTTCAGGTCCTAGCAATGCATGGATAGTTTGACGAAACCAAGATATTTAAGACGATCTATTTGGTTGATTTCTTATTCGTTCAAGTACGCTGTGTCTAGATGGTTTGCTTTAGTTGGTAAAATTTCAGACTTCTCTTGATTGATGGTAATTTTGTCCTTGGAACATAATTTTACTGTATTAAGTATGGCTTGCAAGGTTTCCTGTGTATTAGCTGAAGATGCGGTGTAATTTGCACATTGCAAATATCTTGGATATTTCCAATATTTGCCTATATCCTTCTAGACAGTCTAGCGTGCTGTTGTTGTAGCATAAATATAGGGTGGTTGACAATTTTGCCCCATGTTTGGTTTGTAGCATGGTGAACTCTCCTGATAATTGTCTATTCCATTTCACTCGGAAATCAGCGTCTCTTTTTCTAAACAGGATCCAGTGTTGTCCGCTGATGCCTTGGTGGTATAGTTTATTAACATCATGGTTCACTTTATCTAACGCCTATTGAGTATCGAGGCTAGCCATACTTCGGTTTTCTGATAAGGTTGCATTTGATATTGCTTTTGATATAATGTAGGCAGCATTTATTGATGAGCTTTTTAAGGTAAAACCTCTTTGAAGGATGTTTTGTTGAATATCAGATATTTTATTGATGAACTTTTTAGTATGCTTTCAAGAATGTTCATAATTGTATCTGCAACTACTATGTCTCTGTAATTTCCTGGGCGAGTCTTATATATTTACCTTTTTGTTTTCTGGTGTCAGAACTCTTCCTTTCATCTCTGTTAGTACATACCGTTCATTGAAAATATCATTTAGGATGCAGGACTTGCATTTGACATGTCATCTCCACTCTCGCATTTTAGCTTCTTGATAGCATTTTGGACTTCCTGAATAGTGGCCCTTTCTATTGTTTGCCCCTGTATGATCACGTTTTCTTCAATTAGGCGGTTATGTATCTTTACATAATGTATGCAGCGCTATGTGTCGCCAGTTTCTGAAAATGAGCTTTTCAAACTGCTTATTCATAATAAAGGTATCGATATTGCGGAACGTGTTACAATTTCTTTGTGATTTATGATTTTATGAAGTGGTTAAGTGTCATTTTCGTTAGCATTTATAAGCCGTTGTACATGTTCTTTTAGATTTTCCATGAGCTTGTTTTTGTAAATTGTAGAGTGTTCGTTTTCATGCATAAGTTGTACTTTTGATACCTCGCATTTTCGCTCTGAATCCTTCCATTTTTAATGTACATTTTTGTAACTTTTTTATTCCTTCATTAGTGTACAGATGTTTATGCCCCAAAGGGTGGGTATGTTAAAATTGTACCGTCCGTCGGTGCGTCATTCCGTCAGTCCGTGCTCCCGTCCTTACATTTTGTCATGCATGGAAAGAATTTAAAATAGCTTGGCACAAATGGACAACACAGCAAGACGACGTGTCGCATGCAAGACCTACAACCCTACCCCAAAGGTCAAGGTCAAACTTAGAGTTTAAAGGTAATCGAATCCTGTATATTGCACACATTCGTGTCCGTACTGTAACTTTGTCATGCGTAGAAGGATTTTAGAATAAGTTAGCACAGTTTTTCAGCGCATCAAGACGACGTGTCGCGTGCAAGATCCTGGACCCTAACTGAATGGTAAAGTTCACTTTAAGAGTTTAAAGGTAATGGGATCCTGAATGGAATGTAACTTTGTCTTGCATTGACGGATTTTAAAATTACTTGGCACATATTTTCAGTACATTAAAACGCCATGTAGCGTGCAAGATCAACGACCTTACTTCAAAGGTCAAGGTAACACGTAGAGTTTAAAGATAATGGGATCCTGTTTACATGGTAACTCGGATATGCATTAAAGGACTTTGAAATTACATGGCACAATTGTTGAACACATGGAGATGACATTTCAAATGCAAGTTCCGCATCCTTACATTGCAGGTCAAGATCACACTTGGAGGTCAGACAGTTTAGAATCCTTTATATAAACACATGTTCTTGTCTAGTCTTGTCTATAATACATTGAAATGAATTGGAACAAATGTTCAGCACATGAAGAAAAAGTGGCATGTGCAAGTACCGGTCCACACCTTGATGGTCAAGGACACAGACTGTGAGACACCTCTTTGTACTATAGTACTAGTAATGGTCAGTTGGTTTCCTTTTTGTTAAAAACAAAAATAATATCAAACAGGGAATGCCACGTACCAAAAACGCAGCCTCCCCAAAACGAACCCCACAGCACCCAGAAGTGCACACCACCAACACACACACACACACACACACACACACACACACACACACACACACACACACACACACACACACCACAGACACACACACACAATCATGTACACACACACATATACACTACCAACACACACTAGCATACAAAGCAAACACACGAGGACAAAACTACTGTTGAACGAACCGAACACATTGTTTTCTAGATATATATACATGCACAGGCAAATACACAGAATATTTGCACATTAGAACTCATGAACAATATGTCCATGTCTACATATCAACCACACTTTGGACCATAGGTACTTGAACAGATATACGTCATTTTGAATGAATGTAATAACGTGCAATAGCTAAACTACTAAAGATAGTTATATGTACATTGTTTTGTTTTGACGTAATGCTAGAGATGCTACCTGAATGTCATACCGTGCAATAGCTAAACTACTAAAGACAGGTTCGTTGTTTTGTTTTACGTGAGGCTAGAGATGCTACATGAATGCAATACCTTGCAATAGCTAAACTACTAAAGACAGGTTCGTTGTTTTGTTTTACGCGAGGCTAGAGATGCAACATGAATGTAATACCGTGCAATAGCTAAACTACTAAAGATAGGTACGTTGTTTTGTTTTCACGTGCCGCTAGAGATGGGGTTATGCTCAGTTTAATATTTAGACAATCTGATCAGGAAGTGAACCGAACATATTGTTTTTCGGTTTATAGTGCTATTTTAGTATTGAACTTCCTCACATAAAGAGGCATGGTCGATATTAAGGCTCTGGTCAAATACGGTCAGTCAATGAGAGATTTCAATGATTTTGAGACAGCGAATCTAACCACAAATCTACTTTAGATTATTTACGCACTTGTTACTGTCTGGTGCCTTTGAATTCCTCTGCGGGATTGATATCATGTTGTATGGTTTTACTTGACATGTATTACTGCATAGCGGTCGGACATTTTGTGTTTTCTATTTATCGTTAAATTATCGGAATAATGTACTACACGGGTAAACATTCGAGCATTATGTAGACCAGTGTACGCGCGCTCGCATTTATTGCTGTTAAATTGCTATGCATAGTAGCGTTCTTCGTGTTTGTCTGTTGCAGTGTTTGTTTTGTTTTGTTCGTGCTTTTTTCAGAGAAAATTTTACTTAAAGGAACCAAAAACTTGGGCTTTCTTTACGTTTCTTCAATAGCGTATTGTGCTTCAAACCGCGTAATCTGAATTTAAAATAGCTGTCACTATTCACTTAGACACAAAGTTATCCGTATTTGGTTGATGTTTATTCTCCATTTGGCATCTACACTCGCAGCAGATGTGAAAAAAATATGGCTAATCATAAAGGATGACAAAATTTAAATGATTATTGTCCCCTCAAAAAGTGAAATGATTGAAAAGTACTCGTGAGTTGATTTGAATATACAGTTGTATCACGGAAGTTAAACTACTACTGTAGTGGTTGTATGAAACAATTCTCATACATCAGTGGGTTTCCGAGCTTTCAATAAACATGAAATTATATAATGTACTCTGGATGACGAGAATGTTTAAAACAAGTAGGCTATGTTCTTCATGTTGACATGCGATACACAAAAATTACTATCGAAGTAATTTAAGAATTTACTGTTTATGGCACACTCATTTAGTGCCTGTGTACCGTCTGTGCCCATGGGTTGCACGGCTGAGTTGACTGAAGTTTCAAAATTACGAATGACAATAGTTTCTTCAAACTAAACTATAGCTCTTTAGTACTACATTTTGAGCGCTGTATTATTGCAAATTTGCAATCTGAAACACAAGTTTGCGAGAATTGTAAATCAGTTCTGATTTCCTTGACATTGACCTCCATATCTAGTTCACATTTTAACCTCTTGGACGTGAGCAGTTAAGTGTCTTTTAATTTGGGCATTTCAAATCCTACAGAATTTCACAGAATAAATTAGTGATCACGTTCACGTCTTGGCCCTTTGAGTGATTATTTTCACGTCTTGGAGTGAAACTTGTTGAACATTTCAGTATTGCTTGCCTAAACTTAATGTACACATGCCAACAAAACTGTCCCACCAGTACTTTCAGTGCTTTTATCCACAAAATCTTGTTAGTACTAGGATATACTTGGACTTTATAAAAATGGTTTTGTGATTTTCATCTTTTGCTTCTTATCGTCGCTAACTATTTTTGTCAATGTTTATATGTCACTAGTAGCAGTAATCGTAAGAGAATATCAACAAAAATACCATTGTTGTTTTCATTTTAAATGAGATTTTTCAATTTACATAAAATTGGGTAAATTAGGAAATACGCAAATTTAGTCTCAGCGTCATGAGCCGTACTATTTATATAGAACTGGTTAAACGACTTTCTTGCAGGGTAAACTTGCGTCGACATTTGACCACTTTTTGCTTCCTGGGGCACCTACAGGAGTCTTTATTTGATTGTTCTTGTAACCTTATTCATATCTAAATTTGGGAACTAATTGTCTTCTATAATATTTCGGCAAGAGAAGACATTTCATAAATGACTTGTTTATAAACCTTTTAAGTGACCTAGCCCTTTCATCAATATCGAAATTGGCTACTTTTGACATTTCTTTCCCAAAGTAATAGGTATCATTATCTTTGTTTTTGACGGTCGAATCCATTAAAAATAGAGGATTGACGTTGCAAGCGAATCGTCTTGCGGACAGGCGAACTCCTGGTAAGCGGATAACACAAAAAGCTCTTTTGGCTTGGTTATTTTGTTTATCATAATTAGAGAAATGTACGTTGTATTCAGCGCCTGGAGAGAATCATCTTATCATTTGTAGCCAATAGTTTATCTAAGTATAGCCTTTCTGCAAAGAGTAACGACACATTGTAATGCGTGGATACTTTTCTAAAAATGAAATATTGTTAGGTATTGAAAAAAATACAATGGATGGAGGAAATACTTAGCGTCTTCTAAATATTTTTATATTTTTATTTTTAAGATTTATATTGCGAAGCAGATTGAGTTGATGCGTATCCTTTTTCTGCTTCATTTTAGAAAGACAGCATTTACAGCGATTTTATAAAATCAATGACTGGTATGCCAAATGTACAAGAATATTTCTCAGTATGATGCAATTTTTGTACCTCACATGGCACGGAGTGTGAGCTTTTGGATCCCGCTGTGTCCATGGTGCGTCGTTGTGATATTTTCGTTTCAAACAAGATCTCCTAGAGTACTACCGTTCCAAATTCAACAAAACCGCACCGGAATGATTCTTGTGTGGTCCTCTATCAAAATTGTTCAAATAATTTCATTCCTTTCAATGAAGAACTCTGGCTGCTATGTCGGCAAGTAGGAAACCCTTAAAGTCTTCTACTCAAAACCAGAAGGCACAGAGCCTCGATATTTATCATGTAGCCTTGTGTAGAAGACTTGTACCAAGAATATTTAAATCATGACCGCCGTGTCGAAATTGACACCGCTCTATGGGTCACCTGATATTACATAGGTTTCTATTGGAAATACTTAAAAATCTCCATATAGACCACAAGGTCCAGGACCTAGATATTTGGCATGTAGCATTGCCTAGTTGACCTCTTCCAAAATTGTTCAAACCATGATTCCCGGGTCAAAATTGACCCCACCTCGGTGTCACCGGTTTTACATACGCTTATATTAGAAAAAAAATCTTCGTGGCCCAGAACTTTGTTATTTGCCTAATGGTCCTCTATCAAGGTTGTTCAAATCATAGTCCCCCTAGACTGATGAAAATTGGACAGTTTGAAAACTAACTTCCAACATTCCTATTATGATATGTTGACCTGCTTTCTTCTATTTCAAGTGCAATTATAGTCAGGTGTGCAATGTAGAGCCATCATGTCTGCCTGTTCTTAAGTCAGATTTATGCGGCCATTGTAGAACTCTGCCTGAGTATGGTAAATTTGTACAAGTAATTCTCCCAATGCATGGATCAAGAAGAAGATCTGAATGGAAGTACATGTATCATAATTTAGTCATATCAAAAGTGCTGGGAATTTATTGCTTTTCATTTCGATGTACTTCTGTGTACATTAGTTTTTAATTACATGTCAGATTTCTTCAATCATCAGTGGTTATATAAAGCGTTTGAGACTGCTTTATACTGTAATAATGATATTTTTTACAAAACTGAAAAACAGTGACTGTTAAAGATGAAATAATTATTTTCAATTCAGTCATATCAGGAATACTCTATAACTCTGTTAACTCTCGTATCTGGGGTTCAATATATATAGTATTACTACTGACAATTCAGTCATGTGCTACATCTTTTGAACATTGACTATACATTTTGTAATTGCAAAATATGCCGAACACTGGTACGTCTACATTTAACGTTGTATACATATAATAATTACTGACGGTTCGCTCGTGTACAGCCACAGTTACATCTGATGAACATTTGATGAAAACATCAGCATGTAAAATCTATATTTACTGATTCTTCACAATGATAGACTATCGCTTTTAAGCTAAGCCACTACATGTTTGATGTAAAGGTTACCGGCTTTGAAGATAAATGGAATGACGAGTGTAACGTTATACGGAGGAAATGACTAGTAAAGCACTATTCAAAGTTCAAACATAATTTATTGGTTGTAACGAGCATACAAGTTTTCACATAGACATTTTGTCATGAACGCAGTTTCTAACCTAACTTCTAACTGCCCCCATGACAAAATTAACACAGTTTATATAGGAAAGTGAAAGTCATACAGACTGTTCAGAATTACCTATATTTTCGCCAGTGTTTCCTGGATCGTGTAATAATGTTTTGACAGGGCCGAAATATCCTGGTTGACCAGGTAACGTTTATACATGATTTAGACCCTTTGGCTAATAAAGTTTTGACAGCTTTATGGGTACATAATTTTCTCCCAATATTTCGAAATTAATTTACAAATTAAAGTTATCAATAAAATGATTTGCATACAAATTTGAAAACGAAATTAGTAAAAATAAAAAGCCAAAATAAAGCTGATCTACGCATTACGTTATAAATATCTTCATTTCTTTTTAAAAAAAATAATGAAAAAAAAAGTTAAATGAATAGTTTTGATTAGAACTCTATTTTACCAATGGGTTTTAAAGGTGTTCTCAATATGACACCTGAAGATCTGTACTCAGTAGGTGAGTTGATAATTAGTTTGAGTAATTGTCCTACGTAGTTAATTGAGTAATAATTAAGTAGAGTAATTCTGATAGTAATAGAGGAAACGCCAATTAAAGTACATCCGTAATTGTTCGTCACCTTCTGGCTACATGTGATATATAATGTAGCGCGTTCAGTGAGTGTGTAGCATCAGTTTTCCAAAACAACGGTAAAAGAACATAAATTGTAAGGTAAGGTTAAACATTCAATTTTTAAGCTTTAACATTAACAGAGTGAAAATAAATAGTTACTTTGAAGGTTTAACAATAACAGAAATAAAACAGTAGACACAGATATTTTGTAATGAATAAACGACACAGATATTTTGTAATGAATCAACGGAATTTTGTTACTTGACATGTAGAAGATAATATTTATCACATAAAGTGTTAACACTTGTATTACAAAATGCACTATAATTTGTAAATGTTCAAATGTTCCTTTTATGTTAGGAACTCCGTCTTTCTGATGCACTTTCACTGAAGAAACTATATAATAGATATGAACTGAAACGAGAAAAAAAACATATTTCAATCTGGTTTACACAATAAAGTTATGTAGTATAACATAAACTACAGTGTGTTAAAGTAAAAACTTGCAAAGTAAAAACTTGCATGAAAGCATATGACAAAATTCTAACTAAACTTATTTTTTGTTTTAATTTAACTAGCATGAAAACTAGCATGAAACATAGAATTTATTTAAAAACTTGCATAAAAACGTACATATATATAACATAAACTACAGTGTGTGAAAGTAAAAACTTGCATGAAAACATATGACAAAATTCTAACTAAACTTATTTATTTTTTTAATTTAACTAGCATGAAAACTAGCATGAAACATAGAATTTATTTAAAAACTTGCATAAAAACGTACATGATAATTCCTTGTTGTGTATGTTTAACTAAACTTTTAAGTGAAATGTAAACTAGTATGAGAACATATGATTATAAAGAAAAGAACCAACAATTAAACCCGTAACCAAGAACCTTTAACAAAATTTGTTAACAAAACGTATTAACATCATTTGTTAAAAAAAAACCGTATCAACATCATTTGTTAAAACCAAAATCCCGTTACCCAACAAAATAGGAAGTAAACATAATTTTAAGCAATCAATATAAAACAACCAATACTTGACATAATTAAGCAATCAATATGAAACAACCAATACCTGACATACATAATTACTTATTAAGGCTGACATTTAATTCACTAATTATTTACAAGAAATGAAACCAACGACCAATAAAAATAAAACAGATGCCTATAAATAAACCCGATTATTAATCCCAATCCGGCTCCTGCCTGTACTGGTCTGGAAATCCGTTCGTCCAGCTAGGGTGCGCCCTTTTCATAATGGTGTCTCGGACGGCCCTCCCGAAATGGTGTGTCCGCAAAAGGAATTCAGCGGTCGTGGAGTTGCTCGTTCGGTGTACCGTCCTTGCACAAAACTGAAGGTCGCCCCTTAAAGATTTCTGGACGATAATTTTGTATATGCGCATTATTAGAAAATGCATTCCCAGATTGTCGTGGAGTAGTCGGTTTATTTGCGTCGCATAGGCATCCATGAAATAGGTATGGACATGTTTGTCCTGTAGAATCAGGTGGCACCGATGTGTAGAATCTGTTCTACAAATATCCCGGCAACTGTTTCTTTTTATTATGTCCCACACATGGTTCGAGAAATAATTGACCATAAAATTGAAAAACAACTTGAAAACACTGCGTGAATCCATTTTATGTAGATTAGTTGTTGTTGTTAAAGAAGTTAGAAGATAGTAATTGGCAAATAATGAGCGTATGTAAAAAGGTCCAAATTCGGCAGGTTTTTATATGTATTAAAACCATGGTATTTTATTTTGCATTTCCTTGTTGGTATGTCTTTTGAATTTTCGGCTGATTTCGTGTATTGCGTCACAACCCGGAAGAAATGTTGACAATTGTCATTTTTTTTTGTGTAGATATATATTTTATCTGATTGATCTGCCGGATGTTCAGATCATATCCGCCGGAAGTTTCGGATACAAAATTCTGATGAGAGAGCTGGAGGCGGTTGCCATGTTGTCTGTGTTCTGATTGGTCGATGGATGCCCTGTGCGATGAGCTGGAACGTGCTCGGTTGTATTGTCTCCGAGATCCGTCATTTTTATTCGATCGTAATAGGTGGGTGGACTGCCATTTCCATTTTGTTTGCTATAATTGGTTTTCCGGTGTTTGAAAGGACAGTATTTAAATTTTATATAAAAAATGATTACACCGAGTATACTCAGGACTGCAAGGGCAATGAGCAGATAATACCAGAAGGGCCAGCCAGACTTGACATCATCGAGTGGAATATTTCGTAAGTAATCAATTTTGTCTATAAGGTCTGTCATTGGGATTTCTTTAACATGTTGTAATGTTTTTGGTATCGTAATTTTGAAATTTTTCCCAAATGTTTCATGAAAGGGGGTCCATATTTTAACCTGTGTGATATTGGGGAAAGATGAAAGGTCATTTTGAGTTTCGATTGACTTATTCGTTGATTTTGAAAACCAAGCATTAAGGGCAAGATGTTCGTTATACGCTCTACAATTCATGTCAAGTTTGACGAAACCCATGGGGGGATTGACTATTTTTTCAGATTTCTGTCTTGAATTATCATAACAAACAATCACGAATCTCAAATGGATGTTTGTCGTAATTACCCAGTGACCTTTGTAGAGATATTCAGCAAAAGGCAATATCGTATTTGGTTTAACAATTGTATTACAGAATCTTGAAGTTTTTGCTCTATTTTTGGTAAATAATGCCACTGAACATCTTTGAGATGGAGATATTTGATACATAGGTGAACGAATTTCGCAGTATTTTTGTACTGGGTCACTACATTTTTCCAGCTCTTCTGATGATAAAGTTGCAAATTTTGTGTTTTCTGTATTTACCATTAATGCTGTAGTTTCTAATTCATACCTGGCGGTCATAGCTACACTTTGATCGAGAGGACTGACACTTTTGTTTTCATTATAATAAGGTATTTCTAAGTTGTGAATACGATAAACGTTGAGCTTGCCCTCTAAGTCAAGAAGTGGTATATGAATGACTATAGCTATCTTATCCTCATAAAGGAACGTATCACAAGTTAAAATTTTATAAAAATCCCATAAGTGTAAATCAATATCAGCTGGAAGGGTAAATGACTGTGGTACTTGTGTCATTATTTCTTTTAGTATTGAACGAAGGTGAATGGGGGTTAGAGTAGACGGAGATAACCTAGACAAAGATAACATATTCAATTGTCTCTCAAAATGTTCCAAATATAACTGGGCATTTCTGGACACATCCTTAACATCATCAATAATTAATTTTAGTTTGTTGTACAAAAGAGTGTATTGTTGTAAATTAAATATTTCTGTTTCTAGTTTTCCATTCATATGATCTATTGTTTGGTCAATTTGTTTTAAAGTCGTTATAATACCGTTGAGAGTTTGTCGGTTTTCGGAAATTTCATGTCTAGATATATTCAAGATTGACAGATTCGATTCTAAGACATGAAGGATAGATTTCTGTGTATCTGCTAACTTGTGAACACTATGTTTAAGGGCTGAAACATCAGAATCCTTCGCAGTACCGAAAATAAACTTAAATAAGCCGGAAAAGGGTAACAATGATCGTTCTCGACGATAATGCAGTGGTTGGTAACCTGTGTAACTTTCCAAAATGTGCTTGTGGGTGCTGTTTAGGAAGTTAATATCGTGTCTCAAGCTAACTAGGGAATCTATGAAAGCTGACCTGTCAGGTTTTACATTGTTTCTACTATTTGTTGTGTCATTAATGGTCGCGACGTAATTTTGCATAACTCGATCTGATAAAAATTCAGCAGAACGTATATCAAATTCTAATAGTTTTAGGGCATCCTGAAAAACAGAGATGTCCAAAATCAAGGCAATTTTCCATTGAGATTTAGTGGTTGTAACTTCGTTAACCTTCTCAAAAATAACATTTTCATGTACTTCAATGGCACCGATTAGGCCAAACAAGCATAACAAAAGAAAATGACGCATGACTGCCAGTCTCTGAAAAGAGATAACAAATAGTAATGTTGACTGTTCGCAACAGTGCACGTTTTCTGTTCACAACAGAAAATAAAACATCTTGGAAATTAATTTGCCTTGAAGAATTCAAAATTAATATATTCTTTTTACAAATGGTATTTAATGTATTTACACAGGAACTATATACATATCATATTTTATGAAGTCATTTAGGTATATCAACGTTATATAGCGTTATCCGTAATCGTGTGACGTGTCCTACATGTTTAGGAACTGTCATTCTAAACCTCGTTAGGTGTCCTATATGTTTAGGAACTGTCATTCTAAACCTCGTTAGTTTAGAAAATCTGTTGCATAAGGCTATGCATAAGTTTACTATTGCTTTCTAGAATAAGCTGCAGACATTTCTGCTTCTCACATTCGGGATAACTGTATTGTGTACCAACAGCATCGGTAACAGTATCTGCTGTTTGATATGGTGGGGTAATACCTGCTGAGACCGCTACAGCTGTATCTGATTTTTTATTTACTGCATTAATAAGCATGTCGCTTTTATTATCAGTTTCAGACACATTTGACAAGGATTCGGTTTCCATGTCGTCTGCCCCATCAGATGGAATAGACTGCGAGTCGACAGACTCAGTGTTGGATTGTCTCTCAAGGTAATTTGTTTGCTCATCTAACTGATCAGTATTAGGGAATATTTGTTTGTTTGATTCCTCTGTAGTCTCTGCAGAATTATTCAAATAATTTTCATCCCTACTTTTGTCCCTTAAATGCTTTCTTAACTGAGCCAAAGGAATATCATCTTCTGAAGAGGAGTCTTCACGCTCATGTCTGACCCTATTTGTGACCTTGGGCATTTTAATATTTCTATTATTATGCGCGTTTTCGGCACCTGAAGCTTCACTCTCGTCATAACTGCTGGAAGTTTCTACAGGGGGTACAACAAAATTAGCCCTTCGCCTGGGGTAACCTGGAACAACTTTACGATCAGGCCATTCTGTGATATTAGCTAGCCTAATCTGGTCTGCGTGCACTTGAACAACTGAATTGTTTAGCTGATTCTTTATCAAATAGGTAACAGGGCCTTTTTGCTCTAAGATTCTGAAATGTGACCTCCATCTATCTTCTAGTTTGTTCTTTCTTTGATAGTTCTTGTAATAAACGGGGTCGTTTATTTCGAATTTAATGTCTTTGGCCTTTTTGTCTATTTGAGCCTTATGCTTTCGTTTTGAGTGCTTGAGATGTCTGTAAGCTAAAAGGAATGATCTATGCTGTTCCTGGAGCACTATCTTGTGATATTCCTCCCCATGATATTTAGCCCTAGGTTTCAGTAAATTGTCAATGGGTAGTATTGGATCCCTGTTATAAACAAGATAGTACGGTGAAAATTTTGAACTTGAAGTAACATTATGACGTATGCCTGCTAAAGACATATTCAGATGAACGTCCCATTCTCTAGTGTTACCTTGAATACGTTTTGCTAGGATATCATGTAAGACCCTATGCATTCGTTCTTGTTTGGCATTACTTTCAGGATGGTATGCAGTACAAGTAACATTGTCTATATTTAACTCTTTCAGGACCTCTTTAAAGGCAGAGCTAGTGAATTCTGTTCCGCGGTCGTGAATGATTTGAAGGGGGCAACCATACCTTGGATATATCTCATTCAGTAGTAAGTCTATTATAGTGTTAGTGCTTTTGTCTGGTGCAGGAAAAGCTTCTGGAAAACCACTGAACATATCAATAAAGCATATAATGTATCGGTTGCCACTAAGTGTTCTTTCATAAGGACCACAAACATCTATGGACACAATAGCAAATGGGAACGGTGCAATATTTGTTTCTCGTAGGGGTGCCTTGACCTTTGTTAAATTCCTAGCTTGACAGTCAACACATGTTGAAACATAGTGATGAAAATCTTTAAACATGTTTGGCCAGTAATACTTTGTCTTAATGGTGGCAAACATACGTTGCGAGCCTGGATGTCCATTGTTATCATGGTATTGCTTAATAACCAAAGATTTTAAATGGTCTGGCACATAGAGTCTCATGACTGGTTCTTCATCTGGACTTGAAATATAGTATAAAACCTCTTCAATCTCTAAGAATTTTTTTAAGTCTGACTTACGAGGATCACCATGTTTGAGTTGCATTTTTATCTGCACCAGAGCAGTGTCTTTGTCTTGTTCTGATTTCATGTCTAACTCTGCAAATCCTGCGACAGGATCTACTAAAGATTCTTGCATCTCATATTGCTTGTTAGCAACTTGTTTTGGGTCAAGATCATTTGAGTTTATTACATTTATGCTTTTAACCGTGTTCACTACCTTATCTGTAATTTTATACGTGCTGTCGTGAATTTCTGGCTCATATTCAGTATCTGTTTCTGTTTGTATACTTTCAGATTCTGGTGGCCGTGAGAAGAAATCAGCAATAACATTTGCTTTTCCTGGAAGATACTCAATCTTACAGTTATAACCACTTATAGACAGTGCCCATAATTGAATTTTCTTGTTTTGCATTGGTGAATTTAATAAAGCTTTCAAAGGTTTATGGTCAGAATAGATTGTGAATTCAGCCCCATGTAGATAATGATCTAGCTTTTGTAAAGCATAATGTATACTAAAAGCTTCTTTCTCAATTGTGCTCCATTTCTTTTGAGTATCACTCAGCTTATGAGACAGGAAATATATAGGCCTTTGTTGATAGCCATCGCTCTGTGGAGAATCACAGGCTTGACTTAAGCATGCGGCTACGTGATTCATAGATGCATCTGTATACAACATATAAGGTTTGTTTGGGTCTGGGTATGATAGAAATGGGACAGCAGTTAATTGACTTTTGATAGTATCAAAACTTTTTTGACACTCATTTGACCAAATGAAAGGTGACCTTTTTCTTGTCAAATTAATTAGAGGTTCAGCTATCTCTGAAAAGGACGGTATAAAACGCCTATAAAAACTGGAGGCTCCTAAAATTCTGCGAACATCTCTGACATTTTTAGGAATTGGGAGTGACCTAATTGCTTTTACTTTATCCAAGTTTGGTCTAACGCCATTTTCGTCTATAACAAAACCTAAGTATTCTGTTTTAGGCTGTAGAAATTGACATTTTTTCAACTTAAGTTTAAGTTTATGATCTCTTAACCTTTGGAAGATTATACTTAAATGACGCCTATGTTCCTCTAAAGTTTTGCTAAACACGAGGATATCATCCAGATAGGCTACTGCGAACTGTAAACCATCGAGAACCTTGGCCATGAGTTCCTGAAAAACTCCTGGGGCATTGACCAACCCAAAGCACATTACGTTAAATTCAAAAAGACCTCTAAATGTTGTAAAAGCTGTTTTTTTCTTTGTCCATTTCATTAATTGGTATTTGCCAAAACCCTGACCGGCAATCAAGAGTTGTAAAATATTTGGCTTCCCCTAAGAGGGCTAATATATCATCAATGTGTGGGAGGGGATAAGATGAGGGTTTGGTAACCTTGTTCAACTTTCTAAAGTCAACACAAAACCTTTTACTTTTGTCATTTTTCTTTTGCACTAATACTACAGGGCTTGCATAGGGACTGTGAGATGGTCTGATTACTTTGGCCTGTAACATTTCGTCTATCGCATCGTTCATAGTTTTCCTGTCATTTAAGGGCACCCTATATGGTCTTTGTTTGACGGGATCATGCTCTATGGTAGGAATTTTCATCGTTACTGTATCGGTTTGCGACAGTTCTGCATCGTTATTTGCAAAGACATCTTTATGATTTTGAACTAAATTTTCGACATACTTGAAATGTTCCTTAGGCGCTACAATTTCCTGTTTGTTCAAAGGAGAGTGTTTTGTATTAATGTTTGTAGATGTATTGCCTTCAGCAACCGAAGCTATGCATTTTTCGTCAATTTGCTCAATTTTTGCAATTGCACAATTCTTTTTTAACCTAATTGTCCTATTTGTAGAATTTACTAACATAACAGGTAACCTACGACTTTTCTGTAGTTTAGATACTGAATTAGCTACCATGAGGCCAGGTTCATTGCTAAGTTGTCCAGTCTCGATACTTCTTAACTCATAAGTTTTTGAGTGTTTAAGTTTATCTTTTCTGTTAAGTTGACCGTTACATAACTGTACAGTTTGAGGTTTGATAATAGTATCTTCTTGTAATCTAACTATTGTGGCTATATGAATGTCTTCTTCAAGAGAAACATATGTGTTTTTCACTCTTAAGCATCCGAGATCAAAGTATATGCGAACCCCGTTTTGTGTCAACCAGTCACGACCCAATATAGCCTTTCTGTTCATTCTTGAGACGACATAAAATTTATGCGAGAGTTTTACTCCACCCATTCTAAAAGTTAAATCAATATATCCATCTACAATAAGGGAATTACCGTCTACGGACTGTAAAGAAACATTATGATTTCTCATTAACCTTGGTTTCCTTTGAAGTGAGTTAAATGTATGCCGACTAATCAAAGAGACTTCCGCCCCTGAGTCAACAAGTGTTCTAATTTTTTGCCTTCCTAATCTAATTGTACAAGAATTGGGATTACCAGCTAACGCTATACAAAATGTTGATATACCAGTTTTCCTATCATCGACTTCTTTATGAGAGGAACGTTTTAGTTTAAAGGCCTGAAGTTGTTTGTCCTAACTTTTGGTGGACTCCTACATTCAGTTTTGTAATGTCCTAAAATGCCGCAGTTATAGCATGTAATTTTTCTTTTCCAATCATTATTTGCTCGAGGCCCGTTATTATGTGAATTCATCCGTGCACTGTTTTCTAAAGTTACCGCGTGAATATGTGCTTGACGTGTTCTGCACTCCCTGACATTATGACCTAGCCTTCGACAGTATTGACATTGCCTCTTAGGCCTTACATGATCTACTTCCATAGGTTCATGCCTACTTCTATTTTGAGGTATACGTGAGTCATTTTGATAGCTGTTTGATTGGCCGAACCTTAAATTGAACCTAGTTCTCAAATTTTGTTCTTGTGTAGCTGAAGTTACAGCAGCTTGTAAGGTAACAGGATTATCTCTCATAACTTTCATTTTTAAGAAATTCTCTGACAACCCATCGACAAAGTAACCAATTAATTGCCTTTCAATTACTGCTAAATTTGCAGCTTGATTTTGACCTTGATTATGACCTTCAAAAGCATCCTCAGCTAATGTTAACAATCTCTCTACATAAGCGTGCACATTTTCGCCAGGTTTTTGTTTTACATTTCTTAGCAAATATGAAGCATGTTGTGGATCATGAACTTCTGAAAACCTAGTTGAGAGAGCACCTTTTAGAGCAGCCCAAGTACACTGCTGATTTTCGTTCATATACCTATATATAAAGTCTGACACAGGTCCTGTAGCCGTTTGGTAACATATCATTTTCTTACGTTCGTCATCTAACCCAGTCAAAAGAGCATATTTTTCTATGGATTTAACCCAACATTTATATTCTTTGGTATTTCCATCAAATTTTGGTACAACTTGCCCTACTCCCTGAGTACCTACTGCGGTGGAAACATTTCTTAATTGCGTAGCCAAATCTTGAAAAACTCGTTGAATTTCACCGTCTGCCATTTTAATTCATTAATAAGCAAACAAAATAGAGTAAACAGTTCACTAACCTTCTTTCCTTGGCGTAGTCGAATCGTATAGTGGTGTTGACCCAGAATTCGTCCTTGGTCTTGCGGCACCAAAACGCACGTTGTAACGTTATACGGAGGAAATGACTAGTAAAGCACTATTCAAAGTTCAAACATAATTTATTGGTTGTAACGAGCATACAAGTTTTCACATAGACATTTTGTCATGAACGCAGTTTCTAACCTAACTTCTAACTGCCCCCATGACAAAATTAACACAGTTTATATAGCAAAGTGAAAGTCATACAGACTGTTCAGAATTACCTATATTTTCGCCAGTGTTTCCTGGATCGTGTAATAATGTTTTGACAGGGCCGAAATATCCTGGTTGACCAGGTAACGTTTATACATGATTTAGACCCTTTGGCTAATAAAGTTTTGACAGCTTTATGGGTACATAATTTTCTCCCAATATTTCGAAATTAATTTACAAATTAAAGTTATCAATAAAATGATTTGCATACAAATTTGAAAACGAAATTAGTAAAAATAAAAAGCCAAAATAAAGCTGATCTACGCATTACGTTATACGAGAACGTGATATCTTCATATACCCTCAAAAAATGTTTTCCTACTTTTTCGTTGACAGCTGAATTTCGTTGTAACTGAGGCAAAGTTTAATTAAACAAATTAGTCAAAAATAATACTAACCAATCAAAAGTTTGCAGAATTTTGTGAACATGTAGCAGAACACTCATAAATGAAACGGATCCGTGTACACACTATTGACTTACCTTGTATATCTCAGGCAAAAATTTTAACTGTGGAAAACTACTTCAAGAAAAGTAAAAGAGGACAACAATTATTTCAATTTGTATACGGTAATTCAATTACTTGCAAGCCCCGCAGTTGCTTAATAAACTGCGATGAAGTTATTGAAACCCGATGTGAACTTGATCAATCTAAGACCACATTTACCTTAAAACCATTAAAATCAAACATTTTCAGTGTTTAGATCGTATACCTATCGGATAGCTTGATGCCAGTTAAAATAATATTGGAACAGCATATAATAGTACTCACATTTTAAATGGACATACCCTATAACTGATGTCAAACTAAATAACCTCCAAAACATAAATAATAGAATCTTTGGAAGTATTATAAATTAAACTAAAAGTGTCAGCTATGCATTCCCAGACATTATCGATAAAATCAGCTGTTTAAAATATACTGCAGTACCGTAAACCATTCAATAATCTATGTAGAGTTGTTGTTGTACAATTAATGGGTGGATGCGATTTATTACAGAAAGCCTCTATATTGATTAATTGTGGTAAAATGAGGCATTTTTCACCATATGTTCTTCTTTTAAATGGTATTTATCATTGAACACATAATTTACGTTCCGGGAATATAATCTGCTATGTGTAGGGAGTGCCCCTTTAATAAGCAGTGCATACTGTAAGGTTTTATACATTACGTTTTATAAACAAAGTGTCTACGTAAACACAATTGTGTTTTGCACTGAGTAAGTGTCGCTTGAAAGGCAGTCAAACAAACGCCAGCGGGACAATAGCAGATTAATCTAAAATAGCTTTAGCTGAACAAAGGAATCAGCAGCGGTAGATTCAGAGAATAATGTTTTCAGAAATTAGTTGTATAACGAATCAATGATCATTGATGTACCTTAAAGAGCTTTTAACTTGCCATGTATTGTTAATACGGTTACTAGTTATGTTTTATTATTCCCGCTTAAGACAACAGGTACAATTAAGAAATATTCAATGGCTTTGAGTGCTTTATCGAAAATTGAATCATTCCCTGGAGGTTATGTGCTGGACGGAATAATTCAGAGACGCGAATTCACGCAGTCGGCATATGACAAACGTGAAATGCCTCAATTACGTCAATACCGTGAAATGCCTCAATTTTCGATAAAGATTCCAAGCCTTCTTAGAGGCCGAAGTTATGAGAACTGTCGTAACTAGATCTAATACGTGTAGGTAAGATGTAATAGGGCATAAATAGTGGCTGTTGGGAGTTAATTATGCCGCCTTCGAAGAAGAGGGGTACATTGATTTGCAGATGTCGGTCGGTCGGTATGTCTGTCCGTCCGTCCGTCTACCAACTGGTTTCCAGATGATAACTCAAGAGCGCTTGGGTCTAGGATCCTGAAACTTGATGTGGAGGTTGGTCATGAACAGCAGAGGACCCCTATTGTTTTTTAGGTCAGTTTGTCAAAGGTCAAGGTCACAGTGACCTGGGTAGTAAAACGGTTTCCGGATGATAACTTGAAAATCCTCGGACCTAGCATCTTCAAACTTGATGTGGAGGTTTGTCATGACAAGCAGATGATCTCTATTGATTTTGAGATTAGTAGGTCAAACTTCAAGGTCATGGTGACCCGTAATTGTAAAACAGTTTCCGAACGATAACTCGAGAACGCTTGGGCCTAACATCTTGAAACTTGATGTGGAGGTTGGTCATAACCGGTAGAGGACCTCTAACGGTTTTGAGATTAATATGTCAAAGGTCAAGGTTACAGTGACCCGGCATTGTAGAATGGCTTCCGCTCAATAACTTTAGGAGTGACCAATTGCATTTGAAATTTGGTTTGTAAGTAGTTTGCGGGGAGAGGAATCTTGTAATGCATTTGGGGTCACTAGGATCAAGGTCAAGGTCACTGTTACTAAAAATAGAAAAATGGTTTCCGCTTAATAACATGAATTAGGAGCAGGGCTTCGATAATCTTCGTTTTTTTTCGGTTCCGGACCGAATTTTGACTTCAAAAATCGATTCTTAAGTCTGAAGGTACGGTATAAATGTTGCTTCCAGTATTAACTGCAACACTTAAGTGCTGCATAAGGAAGGATAAATATACATTTGGCTTATTTCTCGCTTGTCGTATGACTTCCTTACCCCAAGCTTACAGATCGGGTTTTCTATACAATTACCATCATATGAATTACACTAGATCTATGCAGGCAGTCACTGTAATTTGTGGCCGGAAAGAAAACATCACTGGTCAATAGTGCCATTAAAGAAATTTATATGAAATCCTAATGCGTGATATTTACTAATTTAATTGAAAGACAATTATGAAAATTATACGCTGAAAAATACATTTTTATGACTACGACAATTCAAACACTATCCCGCCTAAAAATGCAATGAAATGGAATGGTATTAACGAATTATAATTTGTGATTTGTTTATTGTTGTTTGGTAGGTCATTTTATCTATACTCAATATGAAAGAATATAATAAAACAGTTATTGAACTTGTATGGCGAAACAAGTTGACTGAGTGGGAACAAGTCGCACGCAATATTTAAATTCAACTGTATAGTGCTGACCGTTGGCAAGGTATGGTACTGAACTTTGGCAAGGGACGGCAGTCCTAACGATCAGCTGTACGGACTACTTTACAAACGTATTTATAATGTGGAAGTTTGACAGTGTTGTACAAATGCATAGACAATGGTCTTAAATGAAAAGAAACATGAGCTATAATAGTTTATAAATAGATGCATTTTTAAAACGGTCTGAATGTTTTAGGGCACACAATAACGAATCTCGTTACGAAAATTAATGGCACGTATATCGATGGGGTTTGATTGAAAAAGGGAATGGTGTTTTCATCGAGTCATAAGAAAGGGATGTATATCATTATAGATATATATCAAGATGATTTATTTCCATTTCAAAGTACAAACCTGCATTCGCACGAAGTCTTTTTCACTACAAAATGGCGGACAGGAACTGAAATTTCTTCCAGTATAAATGACAACATGTATGGCAAAAGCTCGTTGTTTCTTCATAATAACGAGTTCCAAGTAATATTTCTTCATATAAGTTCAATAACCTATATGATAGCTCTGCCAATCGCTCAATGATGGGACCATTATATAATAATTAAAGACGTAACGACGAAGTGCAACTGTGCGGAACAAAACACAGTGCTTGGTAATACAATTAATTCGTATGGTATTTAAAACGTCGGGAGTACTTGTTTTTGTTGCATGTTATAACATCGCGGTGTTGAGAAAAAAATATGTCAGAGATAGTATCGTCTCATTGAATTAAGTCCTGGAAAAAAATATTTTTCGGTTGAATGTACGACTGTCTCATAAAGCGTTGCTATATATATATTAATTTTATACCATTGCTGGTCAGTTACATACTTTTTATGATAGTATTTTTCCTTGTCCATTCTAATGTATACTCACCCAAAATGAATACTTTACACTTTTATTATACAAATATTTAACACAATATTAAATCAATGTATTTCACTTTGACTGTATAAAATAAGACAAATAACAAAGGCGATAATAGGCCTAAAAGTTAAAGTCATTTATCATGCATAAAAGGGAGATAACTCATATAGTGAAAACAGACAGTTTATCAAAAACAAAATGGGTTATCAAGACAAAATATTCTTTTTGCTGTCAGTTGAGAGAAACTAATATCAAGACTAGAAAACTCAAAAATGTTTTATGAAAACACAATGCAACAGCGAGACTCCAAAGATTCAAATTCTTAAATTACCTCCCTTTGAATTGAATATATAGGTGAATTTATGACCTTAAATCTGAAAGCTCCTGTGATGATTTTTAATTTTTTTTGATAAACTAACTCCCCAACTGATTAAGTTTAACATTCTTACAAATGACTAATTCCACCTCCTGCATTGTGAGGAATTGGTGTTTCTTTCTCATGCATAGTAAATCTCATTATAAACCTGTAAAGTTTTCATGTTGGGTCAGTATATTTACACTCCTATAATATACTGAACTTTCAAGGAAATTCTGGCGGATAAGACTAGATTTTGTCTGATGTCTTCTTTCCTGGCGTTCGTAAAGGGTACACAAATGATGCTCTGTCATCGGTGCATGACCAAACCGTAGTACATGTATATCTCCTTTATATGCCACGTGAAAATGTTAACGACAAGGTTTCAATTATTATTATTATTATTATTATTATTATTATTATTATTATTATTACTATTATAAGTATTACAAACAGCACAAATTCGTAAATCTTGTTTCAAAGTACTCTTGTTTGTTTTAAACCCTTTTACAGCTTAACAATTCGTGCCCATTTTTAAATGAAAGGAATTTAGCTTGGCATTGTAACAAAACTCGAGTTGTTTTTCATAGACTATTTAATGAGTTCCTCGATCATTATGCTATCGTCATTCACAATCAAGTCCGGATTCGGAAATGTTTGGGAATTAATGTTATTAATTGCTAAGAAGCACGTTTTATTTACTTCTTTCGCTTGTTGTCTCTTTGAAATTCTTTTTCTTTTGACTATTCCTGTATGTTTAAGTTCAGTGTTCTGTTGTTACGTATAGTCATTGTCATAGAACATCGCGCGATAATGTAGTAATTTTGTGATATTTCGCCCAGTGAAGAGAATGCAGGGATAAGTAGGCATCAAGGGAAGAGTTCGAAAGACTTCAGTCCACGCTCTCGGGAAAGCTGCAATGAGAGCATCCAGTTGAGCCAACTTGGCAGCCAGCGTAGTCGAGTTAGTAACTGATCATCACTATCAAGTGGGGTATAATGGGTACCCAGCTGATGTTTCTTCACAACAAGTAATTTCACCACCGTCGTATTCACTACGGTTAAGACGCGCTGCATAAAAATTAAATTCTTTCCACAAACACAAATCACAAAATTTTAGATAAACGTAATTCAAAATCAAAACCATTAAGTCATATTTCTATGTCATTGTTATTTCATTTACGTAACCATTTAACGATGTTGTAACAGACACACTCAAAACACAATGGTTACAGGAACATGTTAAGACGCTAAGATTAAAACTTAATACTGCACTTCTGCATAATCCCATGATTTTGATGTACACGCGTTTGTCTTATTTGACATCGTAACATTTAAAATAAGACACCACATAGACTTCGCCTGGTATCCGAACGAGACACAACTTTCAATTTCACTGCATATTGCCCCACACGTTATTTTGTCGCGAAAATAGTGAAAGCTACCAATCTCTGGTGTTATATTATAAAACTCTTTCATCGTTGCATGACACATCTTTTCAAAGCTGAAGTGTTTAAGTGGAACGGTTTTGGTAACTTGTAAAGATAAGACATAGCATGTCGTCAGTAAAACCAGAAGACGAATCACACGTTCCATTTTTTAGTAAATATCAGATTTGTTAATGCTTTAAGAGGCTTGACTGAAATGATTATCGCGCACAGAGCAGCCTCTGTCACGTGCTCTAGTGATATTTACAGTTTATGTCAAATCAATCTACTCTGTGGTCTATATGTGTCTTTCAGATTCTACGTTTCACGCTAAGACTACAATTATTATAAAATTGGAAAAAAATAGTTTAAACTTCGTTTACAAGTCGGTATAAATATAATGAAGGCAAATCCAGACAAACTTCAATAAATTATATTAATTTTATTAATTTGAATAAAATTCAAATAAAATTACTCTCTTTATTTCAAATGCGCATAGTATATATAAGCCAGATAGCAGACATCATATGATACCAACTCTTTTACAAACAAGAGCTGTCCCTCATACGTGACGAATGCTCCCAAAAGAGGTGTCTCAGAGTCTGTGTCCTTGACCTTCAAGATGTGGAACCGGAACTTGCACATGCCACTTTATCTTCATGTGCTGAACATTTGTTCCATTTACATTTTAAAATCTTTCAATGTATAACAGAGCTACAATCCGGACATGAACATGTGTATGTATACAGGGTTCTAAACTGTCTGACCTCTAAATGTGACCTTGACATTCGAGGTAAGAACGCGGGACTTGCACATGTCATCTCCATGTACTCAACAATTGTGCCATGTAATTTTAAAATCATTCCATGCACGACAGAGTTACAATGTATACAGGAGTCGATTACCTTTACACTTTAAGTGTGACATTGACCTTTGAAGTAGGGTCGTGGGTGATGTACGCGACACGTCGTCTTGATGTACTGTACATTTGTGCAAAGTTATTTTAAAATCTATCAATGCATGATAAAATTACAGTATGCATATATACAGGATTCCATTACCTTTAAACTCTGAGTGTGATCTTGTCGTTTGAGGTGGGGACGTGGGTCTTGCATTCGACACGTCGTCTTGATGTACTAAACATATGTGCCAAGTTATTTTAGAATCCATCAATGCATGGCAACGTTACAGTCCGGACACGAATGTATTCATATTTTACAGTATTCCATTACCTTTAAACTCTAAGTGTGACCTTGACCTTTGATGTAGGTACGTTGGTCTTGCACGCGACACATAGTTTGTTGTGATGAACATACATATCTACTTTATACAATAACATGACTGTATTATCCAAATAAACATTGAGATATGTTACGTCAATTCCTTTTTATCTGAATAAAAAACCCAGACAGTTTCTAACAAACGACTTACTGTTCATTGGCCTCAAACTAATCATGGATTACGCAATATTTTGCATCAAAGTTCCACAGAAAGAGCACGAAACAGTCATGTGTTTTGTTAAGTAATATGTAACGTGTAAATATTTGTATTTGATATACTGTTAAAAGGATGTATTGTACCTGGCAGTCACAATTTTCACACCACATTTATTATGGTTGTATTAGTTCACTGCCGTCTACAGAACTGATAGTCTATGTCAGGGTTGATGTCTTTGAACAAGTCCAACTCATTACATAATATAGAAATACTCAGTTTTAATATTTCTTATTCTTTGACACTGACTGTGTTTAGAAATGAAACATCCATTGAAAATTTGTTAAAGTAAGTAATGAGCCAGTATCTAACAAACAGTTTGTACCAATCAGGACTAAATCCATGCTGTTCATTTTAGTTATTTTAGACAGGTTTTTCTGTATGTAACAAATAACTCATTTAATGGCAATTGTGTATTTGTGTCTAAAGTGGTAGTAGGTACTGAAAACCAGCATTCGCACTCGGGCTTTAACCATCATTAACGTTTAGCCTGAGTGCTAAATTTTGTTTTCGGTACCAGTAACCAGTGGAATAGATATATTGTCATTTGTTGATGGAAGCATAAATTGAAGTAAATATACATCAACAATAGATGGCTTTTTGTTGCCATATATAGATTAAAGTATTCCCTGAAATGTTATGGTTCTTAATGAATAACAACTGTTCGGTACACTGGTCTAGAGATATATTGCGATATAAACGAAGGAGTAGTATCCAATTTTGCGTCTACAGACCACATAGAAAATGTACGGATATGCCCAAAGGATAAGTAAATAAAAGCATTACTTGGATGATCTTAATACTTCAGTATTTGCTGGGATGGGAAAAGTGTCAGCGACCTAGGTACAGAGTGTTTACATATCTTTACCATGACACCACAGACGGACATCGACATCAAATGGTTTTGAACTTAAGAGATCTAGGAATCTAATACATCATTTCAAGGATTTAGGTAAGATATTTTATTAAATGTGCATTGATTATAACCATTCTTAATTCACCAGTTTTAAAATATTAGAAATATTTGCCACCTGAGTGTAAAAGGTATGTATAACCGTTTTTCATTTCCGCCACATAGGCAGTTAAGATTCAGAAATGAGATAAAGTCTGTTGGTCCGCATACATATACATTTACCCCCTCAATATTTGTGAATGCTGCATCTAGCTCTCTATATAGGACTTGCACCGGTGGTAATTTTCTTTATAAAACAGATAAATGTTACAGTACACGTTTGTGACTAAAGTCCGGTGTAATAAGCTTAATAGTTTTGAAGTAGCACATATTTATGTTTTTAAAATGTAATAAAAATGATTTAGGTATATTTTACAGATATTCTACATTGTAAGGCGAGAGGTATCGTGACACAAATCCTAATACTTAAATGGCTTAATTTCTTTTAAAATATTTGAAGACAATTAGCCATATGTGGCAATAACATTTAAATTTGTAGTGTCAAATAATAATGTGACAACATTTGCAAGTCATGTCGTTTCGTTTTTTCACTGATTGTAAAACAGTTATGAATCAGCCTGGTTTTGGGATGACATGGCCGTTACTTAAAAATTGATAAAAGCGTGCGTATTTATGTGCAAAGTAGGTCCGGTCTAATCGGAGTCGAGTTTCAGATTGCATTTGATAGGCTGCTAAAACGGATTTTTATTATTTTCATATCCCACATTCGTACTTGGCATTTTATAAAATTATACTTTTGCCATATGTCATATTTAATGTTATACCAAACAACGTGACTGTTTATTTTTGTTGTATAATTATGGTTCTACTTTCCTCATCATACGTTTATCCAATTCATCAACTATAAATTGTCAAGTTGAAAACATTAGTCCAGGAAGAAAGAAGCCTCTCGGTTGAAGGCAGGACTGTCTCTATGCCGCTGTTAGCAACCATCCGTTGCTAGTCCAAATTGTTAAATGTACTCTTAGCCTTTTTATGTGATAATTGACGCATAGTGTTTCGTTATAAATTATTAATTTTTATGCATTAAAAAGAAAAGGTTTTTTCGCTTCGAAAATCTCTGAAAATCTTTGAAAATGATTGACAGTACTTTACAAATAATGACAGTTTATGCAAGTTTCATATCCTATTTGTCTGGTCTTTAAAACAGTATTTTATCTTCTTCTCTCCAATCATCCTGAATTCAGTTTGTGTTTGTTTTAGTGTAGTCATAGAATGTTTACAGACTCCAAAACAAATAGATTCAACAATTACGTATGTTTTTATCTTTGTTAAGACACAAGGGGGGTTAAACTATAGCGAATTTTCGCATTCATTTCGTGTCTTTTCAATTTTTTGTAGGGTTAATGCACGTTTTTCGTGTAATAACATCTGCAGAATCCCGAGAGATGGTTAGTGCCCGAGCCCGAGGGCAAAAACAGCACATTTTATGCTAGAATATGTATTTAAATAATGTTATAATACTTCTGCATAGTCCCATACTCTTTTTGCACATGTGTTGGTCTTATTTTCTAACGTTTCCTGGAAAAGGCGACACCACATAGACTTTGCAAGATATCCGAACGAGACACAACTTTCAAACTCACTGCACATTGCACCACACGTTATTTTGTCGCGAAAGTATTTGAAATTACCAATTTCTGGAGTTATATTAAAAAAGACATCCATTGTCTCATAGCACATCTTTTCAAAAGTAAATAGTCTCAGTGGCACAGTGTTTGTAACATGTGGAGACGAGAAATGGCAAAGTGTCAAAATGACCAGAATAGTTATAAAAATCAAGCGCCCCATTATAGTCCAATTCAGATTCGTTATCACTTCATGAGATGTGACTGCCAGTGGGACACAGAAGATTTCACTTCAGGACTTCTGTTACGTGCTCTCGTCATGTTACCAGTGTGACAGCGTTAATTAATTTAAAATCAATTTCTACTTAGTTCAGTATAAACACTGATAAAAAAGAAGTTATAATTATGTTAGTGAATAGAGCCTTCTTTCTCTCCACTGGCAAAGCGGTGTTTCATTTATGTCTGTCAGCTAAGGTAGTTGTTAGATGTTAATGTAATAAGGTACAACATATTAACGCTTGTAAGACTTGGCCAGTAAAATAGTTTGCTTTATACATTCTTGCTAGTTTTGAATTGTTCCTACGTTATACATTCAAATTAGCGACGAGTAGATTGGAAAAGAAAAATTAAATATCTCTCATGTAATCCAACGTTGTGATAAAAAACAACAGCGCTGTACTTCATTACACAATTTGAATAAACTTTGAATATCAAGACATGACCATGATTTAAAGTATATCTATGATCGGTTGACAATAATATGTGAAGTCAAATATCACAAGTATTTTAAGAATGTAGACCACATATACTATACTGCAGTATATTTATACATTCCAGACGAACATCTTTTGTTGGAATATGGAATGGGACTACTTTTCTGATCAAAAGTGCCAAACGTTGCATTGAAATCGAACCTTACCAAAGAACTCCATTTCTTTCAACTTGCCTTTTATGAATAAAAAAGCGAAAGCAAAGACTAGGGCTCGTGTTAAAGCTTATGCTATGTTTTGAAACAATACGTTCTGTATGGTCTGAATGGTCTGACAAGGTAAGCAAAAACAGTTTGGAAGGTGGCATACAGTGGACGCATAGTATGAAAGAGTTTTTTTGATAAGCATTGAGTGGGGTATACCTATAGCATATCAAAAGTGTGTATAATTGTCTTGAATAAAGTGGTGTGAACTTAAAACAATTAACATGACCACATTCGAAAGTGTATAGAGTATTGTACGAATTAAGAAATGTGCTTGAACATACCTAGTAAAAAGCTGAAGATTCTAAATCCTATATCTATGTGGTGGATACTTCATGCAAGGCCATAGTATAAGATGTCATTGAGTAACGGGTGTATAGATTGTAAACAATAACATATTACAATCTGTTTAGACATGACTCAAACTTTTCCATGCATCCTTTTATTGTTACCAATATCTCAAATCACTTTTCTACATTTCTCCACCAAAGACCCTAGTTAAAACCCTCTGGTGTACAAGGAATTGTATTCTGTTAGTGGAAATAAATAACTTGGTCAAGTTTTATTGATAATTTATTTCCAAAAATGATAACTGCTTTGACTTCTTTAGGATGGCATGTTCATTCGGTCATATCTCAACGCACTAGCCAGCATCTGATAATTTTCCCTCTATGACATAACTACACAGGTCTTCAATCCTTTTTGATAGTGTTTTTGATTCGGTCTGGATCAAAATTTGATCGTGTAATCATATTGTTTGCTATAAACTCCGCTTTGCGTTTTATAGGAACTTAATTGTTTCATAAAGCAATTATTGATATTTCAGTTTCAGTGGAACGAAATGGAATTCTGACCGTCTGAAATAAAGACATGTTTAATTTTCAGTTTTACGTAAGGACTACCGGAGTATTACAATTTCGTTCTAAATGTATAATGTAAACATTTGCGTCGATAAAATAGATCAGAAATGATTCGCCGTTCTGTAAAGAGCACTATACAAGATGAACAAGGATCTTCAGCATTTTTATTTCGACATGACTGAAGCTTCACAGCAGGTTCCTTTATTAGGCGACATTTCTGTTTAAATTAATCTCCTTTTGTTTCATATGCTTGTTTTGTACGAATATAGTGCCAACGCAGTCCAAAAAGTAAATAGCATTTGGTTTATGCAAACATTTTAAATCCAAACGTTGTCAATGTGGCGGAAGTTGACAATGCAATATAGACAGGCAATTATTTTGAACAAGCCATGGTCTAAACCCCTTTTCAAACTATAATACACCGGTGCCGATACAGTCAAAAAATTGGGGCATGTATTATTATTACTAGTGGGTTTAGGCTAATCTGTAAATATGAATACAGTCAGATTATGTAACATATCAGTTTCGGTAATTAATTCCTTAAAACTCAGCTCAGCCTTAATTTAATTCTGCTACCGTTAAAATAAACAATATTGGTTTCTTGTGAGAGGTCTGATTATTTTGATGGTTCGAACTATTTTAGCCAATAAACACTGTCGTAGTGTTGTTATTGTAAACTATGGCTTCTTCTTAATTGACCTATTTGCCATCGGTTAGAATAGCTATAATACCCACATGTAACCGTGCTTGTGTGCTTATGCTGTTTGAAAGTTTCTATATCATTTGTATCAACTGCGCTTGTGTCTGCATTGGACAAATGTTTTATATGGGGTTTAACCCCACTGTGTTCCTTTAATTGTTCGTTTTGTCCTCGTGTGTTTGCTTTGTATGCTAGTGTGTGTTGGTAGTGTATGTGTGTGTGTGTACATGATTGTGTGTGTGTGTGTGTGTGTGTGTTGTGTGTGTGTGTGTGTGTGTGTGTGTGTGTGTGTGTGTGTGGTGGGTGTGCACTTCTGGGTGCTGTGGGGCTCGTTTTGGGGAGGCTGCGTTTTTGGTACGTGGCATTCCCTGTTTGATATTATTTTTGTTTTTAACTCCAGTTTGCTTTCAACTACCTACAGACGGGGAGCCAACAGTTAACTAATAGCGGTTCCTGGGAAGGACTAGTACTAAACTCACATCCTCTGTAAGAAACTGCCAGCTAGTTTACATAAAGAGTCAGACTGGCAGTGGGACCCAACCGGTGAATATCAGACAGAGACTTGGTCAGTGATTTCATGTCAAAAACATCGACCTCTTTTTGATCGTATTAAAACCGATGTAAATGTATAATGCTTGCATTTACTTACTGTTTTCTATACAACTTCATTCAAAATTACTAACATGCCTAAATAAATATTACTTTCTCTGTTTAACAATGCGGTGACTTTTCGGGTGTTTGAACTACTAATCCATTTAACTTTTTACCCGCAGGAAATATTCACACCGGGTGTAAGTATACATGTATAAGAAAGACTACTAAAATGAAAGATGAACACGCTACACTTCAGAGACAGAATAATCATTCTTCAAGAATAAAACAAAACTCATTGAACAGTATATTGAATATATTAGAGAATATTTGTCTTTGTCGTGTTCTAGATACATTAGCACCTTTCTAGGTACTATATTTCATTCAAATTTTATATTCAAGCACTGTGTTGCTTATGTTAGGGCTGAACTGCTGTACTGTTAGATAGTATATATTATTCATGTCTGTTATCTTCTTTATCTTGGAACACCGTTGAAAATAAGTATAACTGTAACATGAACAATATACGAATATCCGTTTAGTTTTGTCCTTTTTCACGTACTGTCATAGTTTTCATCTATGTCTAAGGTAATGATACAGAAAGCCCAAGATATTTAAATAAAGTCTTAGCAAAGACATACTATTTGTTAAGATGTCTAACATATATGGCCCATGGTCAAATTAAAGCATTAAGTGGAATACCACAACTTCGATCACAAATTTATTTCTGTTTTTTTTTTAATAACGGTAAAATGGCTACATTTTTATCACAATTTAAGGAGATAGAAATGACGTATGAAACTTATGCATATCACATTGTAGCAAATATGCATGTGCAATATTTCAACAAATTGCTTCAATTGATTTTAATCTTACTAAATTGAATCACCAAAGACTTTGCCACAAGCCCTTCGAGTTGTGAGATCACGATTTAAATTCAGTTCTACAAAAATGTATTACACAGTTCTTGTAGAATATTCCTTGTTTACCGTTTGTATTGCACATGTATTGTACTTGACAGCCATTTCACATCGTGGAAAAATGTGTCGGAGTGCATATCATCAGAACAAGTAGAGTAGCTGCCACCACCATGAGAATCACGTGCAATAATAACACAGCAGATCGGAGTTTGCTAGTTTCATCCTGCAAGAAACGATTTCAATATTTCAATATTTTTCATAGAATTAGTAAGGCTTTAAATACACGCCTGCAATGTTGCTTATATATGCATAGTCCTGTCGTAAATTCAGAGTAAGTCTACCAGGCAAATGAAGTCAATACTGCAACAGTTGTCCCGCTCAATTAAAGTTTTGACTGTTACAAGCGGTCGTACATCTATCAAAATCAGCCTTACAAAATGTACTTGTACTGCTAAGACCGTATTTTAGGCCTAGAACAATCAAGTGTTGGAAAAGAAGTGAACATGCATGTCATGGTGTTATCTTGTAAAATGATTGTTGCTTTTCAATTTCTATTTAAATGACTACATGTATAATCAAATATGTATATGCAACTGTGGCAACTGTGATCATTATGCATAAGCAAACATACGTCTGTTTGTTTTTTCGCTATTATATCTTTATGACTGAACATACATGTTTCTGTCAAAACCTTAAGCCAAACCGTTGCTAGATTGTGGGCCAGGTGGTGAATACAACCGACGTAAGGCATTGGTGTCCGGCTCAAAACTGCGCTAATACACGACCGGGACTATTCGACATCAACAGTAACCAGCTCCAAAGTACAGGTAGTTTTTGAAATTTGTGTCGGTTTTCTTTTTTTGAAAATGAGAATGCAGCTCCAACGACTTGTGACGAAGAGGTAAACATATAGACTACTGATAGGCACCGGTAAGTTTGTAAGGGTAAGTGGATTCTTGAAAGCATCGGAATTGAACAGAAGTAGTACTTTTTCCACCATTGGAGTCTGGTTGTGGTTTTAGAGACATATAGGAAAAAAATTTTTAAGTTTCCGTGAGTGACTAAACCTGTTCAGTGTATACTGAGTTCTTATAGTATGTGAATATGAAAAAAAATACAAAGATAGACACAATTGGGCCAGAATCGCTCTCCTGAACCCAAGTGTCTGTGACATAAACGGCGGAGGATGCGCGTGCCTTTTCATATTATCATGGTCAATATTTGTACCATATTAATTTCAATTTAATTATAACGTCTGGAGAGGCTGAATATTTCTTATTTTATCAAGTTTTTCAAAAGTGACTTTGGTCATAGTTTTTGCGCACGACACACATTATTTTAATTTCTATGCATAATTCATTAAATAGCCAACTGAAAGACAACAACAGGCAACTAAAAGAAAAAAGTATATACATTGTACAACATTGTGCATTTGTAATGAATTGTGGGATTTATTTTTGGCAATGGAAGTTTTTTCGACAGACATAGATACAGTGTCAGACATCTCGCTCCACGGCATTTTGCAACATCATTTATCTACAAGTGGGCATGTTTCAATTTAATATAAAAGACTGAATATAAGTGGCATATATATATCAAAGGAACTACATCTTGTTTTTGCTGCATAGCATAAGGATATAATGAAAAATAAACACTATCTTTACTTACCATAACAACTGTATGTTTTCCGTTGCTTGAATTCAGTTTTCCGTAAGGAGTTACAGCTTCAAATAAAAAGAAACTCGGTATTACTGCAATGCCAGTAGCAGAAAATTCACACAATAATATATGCATATTAAACGTCACTTTTAAATGACCATTACGTAGAACGAGTACCATTCAAACGAAAAGGAAGATATTTTTGTTTCCAAAAAAACAACAACAATTTTATGCCATTAAAATATACCAATTTGCGCGAAATTCATGTGTAAAGATTTATATAACTAATATGTTATATTCATCATATCTACATATATGAAATGCATGTACTTTATAGTTTAAAAACTACAAAATATGGAAAAATGTATTATCCGCTAAAATATGGTATGATGTTGGTACAACAACCATTCTTTTGTTATGCTTGAACATTTTGTCATAAAAGGTGTTATCTTGTAAAAGGATTGTTGCTTTTCAATTTCTATTTAAGTATGCTTATTTCGTTTGTAACTTCGAAGAATGACTTGTTTTGAAGTCATACGCTCATGAAAACACGAAGAATACTTATTTCTCTGGAAAATAGATTCGAATATACCAAATAAGGATATTGACAGTTTATAAGCTAAGTCCATTAGTGCGTCTACATTGACATATAGTTTCTTTACCCAAAGCTTATTTACCTAGAAATAATTCATTCTGAAAATAAAGACCTTGTTATCTTTAAAACATAATGTTAATTTTTGAAAACTAATTGATAAATACATACTTAGTCTTATGAAAATAATTAGTAGTATATCGGGATGACTTTCTACAGTCAATTCCAACATTTAAGGGGATGAAAATGAAAACATGTTTACCAGTCACGTTAATCCTTCTGTGTACCTCTAGTATAAACTGAACAATCACAAATGCTGCTGAATAACTTATCATCACGTGATTAGCATAGTTACTCACTTTTGCTTGGCTCAGGTGGATTCCGAAAAATATAGTGATTACTGGAATAAATAAAATAATTTGTCTATTTTTAGCATGTTTAAAGTGGACTTATGCGCATTTTTTTCAAGTCAAAATCCAGCTGAAATAGGTGTGTGTAAAAATGGTAGAGGAAATAATAGCTTTTTACCCAATACACCAAACTCTTCCCGCTACCAGTACGAAATAATAACTCTCCACATATTACTTTTCCTATTTTTTTCTGGGCAGCCTTTTTAAAAACAACAACAACTGCATGCAGGAGTTGCTTCCCTTCCACTGCCGAAATTTTCTACCACCAACAACAACAACACAAGGGAGAGCACTGCGAAGAAAGGATATTTTAGAAACGCTGTTACAGGTATACGGTGCCATTCGCTCAATACAAGAAGGAATATCAAGGATCTGTATCATCACGGGTTCATGTGTAAAATAATTAAAAATATACTCTCGATTGCTTTTCTAGATGGATAGTTTTTATCAAAATCGAAAAGTTAGTCGTTAAATATGGTTAACGCAGTACAATAACCATGTTCAATGACGTGGATGCACTAATCATGCTGTAAGTTCTTCTTGAGGATTTGGTGGTCCTTTTGACATGCTGCGGACTATTTTGGCCCGACTGCTCTCAATACTCTGACAAAGCTGAGGATATATATCATATAGGAATTTCCTTAGCAAAATAATGAATGGAAAACGAGTGCTCAGAGTTTTCGTAGCAGTATAAACATTAAGCTAATTTTGTATTCTGGTATATAAAGCTATATGTACATACCCGCAGTTATATGAGCTATCATTCCAACACTAAAATGTGCCCAGTTAAATAATGGTCTGTTCTTGTGGTCTAACGACGGACGAAAGACGGCCATTAGCGGCTGAAAGAAAGTAAAACAAGTCAATTAAGCAAGGCAGAGGCAGTTGCATGCTTTATAGCTCTTGTTTACCGTTTATTGTTCACTCTTGGGTGGAGGTAAACTTAACAAAACGACATAATATTAACATTTGCCCATGGGGATAGGTCTTTCATTCGGCAGCTAATGTTATGCTACAGAAACCAAATACTGAAGGATAATCGTTACTCTTAAGAAACCTCGGAATCATTAACAAAGTTGGGGTGTAAAAGTCAAAGTAGAACGTCAGGAAGCATTCAACTTTTGGCCTTCATACATTGTACATTAAATACCTGTTTACTTACATTTAGCAGAGTCAAGGCAGTCACTATTATTCCAAGGTATGGGTGTGCTTTTGTGTATCCTTTCCCTGGTTCTGCTGAAATCTATTAAATATATCATCAGATGATCAATACCTTCATTGAAGATCAATACTTTAATTGTATATTGATATACATTGTATGTCATGTCACTGAAAGCATAGTCATGATATTTGAAAATATACAAGAAGAGCTCACCTCTCCTTAAGGAACTGAGAATTGAACACGAGATCTTTTATGGATTTCAACTAGGTTTTGATTTTTTTTCTTTCGCAATATTTTTGAAACGCTGTTACAGGTATACGGTGCCATTCGCTCAATACAAGACGATATATTAAGGATCTGCATCATCACGGGTTCGCACCATTTTGTCGTCTCGAAAACCCTGTCTTACCGGTCTTATTTACGACATAATATTTTGATAAGCTTAAGGCTTTCTTTCCAATTCAGTTACAGACCGTACTAAATAGCAGCGGTCCACGGTCATTTTGTTTACATAATTTTTACAACAGTATGAACAACTCAACAAACAAAAAATATCGTCTATCGACAGCGGAGATATATTGGATCTGAACTAAATTGAATTCAGAACAAAGTAATACAACTGCTTTAGAAGGCCTTTCAATGGTTAACTTGTACTTTTCGGAACCTGTGTAGTATACATAAACTGGATGGCTGTTGACATGGAAAATAGGCTAAATGTCTGTCCATGACACATAACATGTTACTATATAAACAATAAAAAATACTGACAATTTTCAAATAAGTATTTGTTAACAATCTTGTCAAGATCAATCTCCCGTCACACAACGACGGCATACATTTTGGCAATGAAAACCATATAGGAATTTGACAACAGTCTCAGACTCCAACCTATGCTTTATTTAACATATGCTAGTTCAGGTTAATAACTCCAACCCGTTGTTTATTAGACTAGGCTATATTTTAATTACTTACCTTACTCAATCCCCCAACTTCATAAAATATAGCTACAAATGCTACAGTAACGCAAAGTAACACAATGAACATCAGAGTCCTGTGAACCTGAAACAGAACACATTTAAAGCATTGCTAAAATCAAATAAGCCGTCTTATGTTTTCATATTTTGTAGGTAAGATCAAATAATCCTTGTTAAATGCTGAAACTGCTATGATGCTATGATATTTTGCCAGTTTTTATATTACGTAATAGATAGAATACTGTTTGTGAGAATAATTACGTTATTTCAAGGAGGCGTAGCAAGGAGGCGTAGCCTCCTAGAAATAACGTAATTATTTGAGTCAACAGTGCTCTATCTATTTGGTAATTTGACACATTTGTTTTGTTGGACTATTGTAACTGTTCCCTATAGTAGAAAGATCACAGTTAAGCTCCGCCCCCTATATAATGCAAATTAACAGAAATACAGTACACTGTGTACCTATAGATGTATGCAGTAGCCATAATACAATGATTAATAGGATATCATGTTTTTGATATCTGAATGTCAAAAAAGAAAATCTTTCAAAATTCAATCTTTTGCATTTATCGCACTCTCAAATTATATATCATTCAAAACGTGATAACACGTGCATGTGTTCACATTCTGCTGAGGTGTAAAACTATTAAATTAAATAGCAGCAGATCTCTAGCATCAAACCTTTTACATTTTGTTCAAACACGTTTGCAAAAAGATGTTGAAAAGCATTTAGAATTACAGGGAGACATATGTAATCTAACGGACTGTGTTCGCCATTTAAATTAAGATTGACTCAGTGCCACTTTGATTGGACCAGGTTGCAAAATGTAGATTGCCCACACTGGTAGGGTACATTGTAGTAGTGAAATAACAGAAGATTCTTTTTAATAATATAATATTGCCATTTATACAGATATAGCTTTTACTCCAAGACGTGTACAAATATTATATTAAAAACTTCCTTTACGTGATTATTGTAATATTGATTCTTTTAGAAGAATATTCACAATTCATTTGTTTTATTTACTGAAAATTAAATTCATTACCTACGTATCTTAAGCTGGTATGAATGTTTGAATACCTTACAATGTGTTTATAACTTACGTACCACAAACCAATACCTAACGTTACACATCATATTTCCCTGCATCATAGATTTGAAGTGTCTGGCAACAACGACCCCGATGCTTGAGAAAAGAACCCATGAGAGTACCATAAGTGAACCTGTAATACACTTTGGTATGATAGTAAAACATAAGATGCAAGACCTTACCTTGCTCAAGATGCGACACTTGAAAGTGGTGATCATTATGTGCTGTTCCACATTGCATATAATGTTTACCCATATTGGCAATTAATAAATGATATTAAGAGTAGGATATTAACTAAATCATATTTCAAAAGTGCATCGTACAAAGCAGAATCAAAGTAAACGAATTTTTGTTGCTTACAAATCATCTATTCTCTATTCAATTTCACCACCTTGAGAAACTACCAGGAAGTGAAGAACGACATTTTGTGGTTTTTGAATATGACTGAACGTGGTGTTACTTACCGTGGAGCTTAACAAGTACTGTGGCAGAATCTGCTTCTTTTGAAACCATTGTCGACAATAAATCAACCTTATTCGAACTTCTTACAGGTACTGTTGCATGCACACCTTTTATACCTAAACGGAAAACAAACCACAATTTAAAAGGAAAAAGAGATTTTGTGGAAAGTCATAGAAAAGGTATATCCGAGGTAATGAGACAGATTTGAGAATATAATTAGTTATAGCTGATAATTAATTTTATTGATGTATGCGAGGGAATTATAGAGAGAAATTTAAGAATCAGAGTTAACTGTATACTAGAAAATGTAATAAGGTGTGTATATATTTAAAGTATACAAAGTAAACAAAGTGATATACAAAGACAGCAAAGTGGTACACAAGAAGGGAAAAGGGGTCATACTAGACATAATCCCTAGCAGGCAATGATATGAGGTTAACAGTATAATGTATAAACGAACCGTCGCTGATACATGGTAGAAAAAGCAGCACTGTAGTCTAGAAGAGACGACAGTTAGGTTTCGAGATACACCAGTTAAGTGAAAAGGTATATCAGAAAAGGTAAAAAGGTATACCAACGAAGAAAATAACATCAGCAAACCATATAAACTTGATTAAATCAGAAAACTTTTTAAACGTGTTTACAACAGCACACCTTATAAAGGTGTTTAAATCAGCAAACGTTACAAACGTGCTTAAATAAGTAAACCTTGTAAACGTGCTTAAAGCAGTTAATCTTATAAAAGTGTTTTAATCGCAAAACACTTATCTAATTGCAGACATACTTTGTGTTCACAATGTTCTCACTAATGAAAGTTAAAACAATAATTACAATTGCAGTGTGATATATATGTTACGGATTCAAATGCTTAGGATTTAATTTGAGTGAAATTGGGTTAGTCTTAAATATCCTGGTATTTTATTGTTTGGACTACCATAAACAACATACTATGCGCTTTGGCAGGATATAGTATACTCATATTTTTGTTGGAAAAACATGCAAAACTGTTCAAAAATGACAGAGAAATATTAAAAATCCCACGAAAACCGTCTAAAATAAATCCTTTTTAAATGTGGCGCTCTTTTTTAGCGTTTACTGTTTACGTGTCAGTTTAATATTATTTTTCAAATTTCAATACCTCATATGTTTTCCATTCAAAATGGTGAGGTCTACACCAACTTTACAAAAGTGACTCTATTCTTACCGAAAACCAGCAACTATTGTACATTAAAATACCACTTTAATGCACGCTACGAGAAATAATCTAATATCTCGATCTTTCAAAGAAAGAAACTATGTAATACAAGCACATATTTGAAGCCATCACATCGCAAAATTGAATAACTAACCAGAATCCAGTGGGAAATCACACATTTGATCAGAGAATTTTTTTCTGCCTTAAGTAATTACTATAAAAAACGTATGGATTGAAAATTTGACATCATATCAACAATACAAGATGACGGACTCAAATGCGTCGACTGTTTCATCAATTTTATAAAACTTTGAAAATATTTAATGCATTATTTTAGCACATTAGATTACCATTTTGTATTGGTCCTGTTCCAACTAGGAGATAAACCTTGTCAGCCATGTCTATAAAGTCTGATACATTCATTGTCTTCTCACGTGTAAACGAACATGAGATTTTGCCTCCTACAGCCGTGCCTTGCATGTCTGACAAACCCATAGTTTTCTACAAATACATAGTTTTCTACATAATTATCATGTATTGCAGGAGTAAGTTGTTCGAAACTTTCATCGTCGGTTAAACTAACAGTCGGTTAACATTTAGGGCTATTTTTCTGCTGTTTAAAGAACTTACTGAAACAAATGCGTACATTCACGAGAATAAGGATGAAAAACTCTTCGAAGCAAAATCAAAATATTCCTTTAGTGTTTCCCATCAAGAATAATGTTTTCAATCAAAAGTTAATCGACGGTTAGCTTAACAGCCGGTTAAAGTTCAAAACAACCAGGTCCAGCTGGTCTATATTTTATTTGTTAATTACTGCAAAATGCAAGGCTTATTGCTTCTAAACAGAATAAAAAGAAATTAATCGCTCACAGATTCTGGCCAGTAAGATTTCAGTAGAGGCATATACTTAGCTTGGTATTCAACTAGAGCATTGTACGAGGTTTGTCAAAGCTATTCTTACCGACAGACGATACACGGTTCAATAGCTCAGCCGAAGATTTTCATGCTCTGGTAAGCTGCAGAAGTTGATTGTTTTGTAGCTTCTATAAATTTGTTTGATTCTTATTAAAACTTTTATTGTTTAAGAACTTTAGGATTATAATTATATAGTGAAAACTGATTTCAATGACCACTTAAAGTAGTATCTCTATCGAACAGATACAACACAATTAAATTATGTATGACTTACCTTTTGATACATAACGTTTTGATGGCCTTCGTTGTGTGACGATTCCACATTGACCCCATTTCCTCCGGACATGCATGCAATAACATTGGTTTCATCCTAGAATATCAAAGCAAAATAATAGCGTTCACGCTGCCTCTGCATCAAATAATAAAGATGTTTTATGATGTTTTATCATCTACCTTTGAATCAGTTTAATTTTACGCCTAGCCTTCGATATTCGAATGCTGCATTTTGTAAAAGTGTAAAAGTTCCTTTAGACTACCTATACGGTACATGATAGAAAAACAATACATTGTGAAAAACCGACTCTTTTCATAGATGGTACTTTCCATCCAGGGTTAACGTTTTGTGTTCCACATTGCTACTATTCTGTGCAAAACAAGGGATCTTATTATTGCTGAATTAAGCAATACTAGTATTTTTCTTATATTTATTGACTAATCAAGTAGTAAATTAGAAAATATACACAGTCGCAAAATAACCATCTCCTCAAAGACTATGAGGGAGATTCTGTACTTCAGTCAGATTGAGCAAACAGTATGCACTTGGGTGTTACATGAATATTGACGGTAAGCCTACTAGACAAATAGTTTGTAACCAAACCAAATAGTTTATTATCATAAGCAGTAGACCATATATCCATGAGCATACATGCAACTATAAATGTATAAACAGTAAGTGAAATAATGTCAAGTGTGTACATATACATTAAACTACAAATACAACGTGATGTACATGAGGTATACATTAATTATAATAGAAACATCATTGGTTAGCTTTATGTACGAACATAGCTAAATTCTTGTTGACACTAACTTTATCAGATTTTATTAATTCAGGAAATTTTGGCATATTCGGCCTTGACCAGTAATAAGTATTAATATACATTTTTCTCAGATCATTGCAAAGTAAAATGGAATTCATCCTCTAAACCATTACAATTGTGACATTTTCTTTCTTCGTATAGTATTGCGACAGGTTTTTCCACCTGCCTGCTTCAATTTCTAATCTATGTGAAGAGACTCTTGATCTACATAGTGCAGTTATAAACTTCTCTATATCAAATAAATACAAATAGGGTTGAAACTAAAACCTTGAAAACAAAGTATAGCTTTTAGCTCTTGATGAGTCATTCATATCAGACATCCATTTTTGTATAAATACATCATTGAATCTAGTTTTTAGTATATAATTTATGAAAACATTCTTATCACCAACGCCTTGAAATGACCATACCTCATTAAATCCGAGTGACTGTAACAAATATTTTACAGAATATGCCCAAGAAGTATTGCTATTTGGTCTTATTTCTAAATCTCTGCACATCATTACATAAATACATTTAACATATACATGATTTTCCATTTGAACTACCTTTAATCAGTACTTTACAACCCATACAGCTCTTTTTGTCAACAACGAAGTCCTACCAAGTTCACCGTATATAAAGTTATTTTGTGTTTGAATCTTCACACCAATTAATCTGTTACAGAAATTTAAATGTACTCGTTCCAAAACTACAGACTCGTTTAGTTCCCAGACTTCAGAACCATAATGTAAGTTAGGTAGAATAAGCTTATCAAACAATTCCAACTGACTTTTAACTGGCATATATGGATACTTAACCAGAGTTGATATTGATTTATACATTGCTTTCATTGCTTGTCCTGCTAATGTATCAAATGTTGTTTTAAAAGAACCCCCAGTTGTAAAACAATTCCTAGATATGTGAATTTATTAACAATTTCTAAAATCTGACCTTTAAACAGAAAATTTGAATTTAAATTCAAACCACTAGACTTGTCGAGACCCTGGAATTTTATTTTACGTTATATATATTAAATACATCTGAAAGCAATTCCATGAAAATATGAGACAATGTCATGCAAAGCGGTTAATATTGTTTAAGGTTCAATATCTAAATAACTAATGACAACTCATTGCAATTGTATGAAATGGTCAAAGCAAAAGACAATAAAAAATACTTTTAAACTAAAATATAACGAATGGGTACTTTAACATAGCCAGTTTAGCTGCAGTACTAGTACTTAGGCCTTTCAATGTTACAACAAGTGATTGGCGGCCATACCACAAAAGTGAATAAAGCGATAAGGAATACCGTAAGCAATGGCTTAACGAACCTTGTTCCTGGTTTTGCTAGTACCGTTTCAAAAAGAAACGCTATAGTCAATACAGGTAAACATGCATGTTATTATCAACCAAAGCGAAATAGCACATCATTCCTTAGAATAGGTCATAATATATTATGTCTGGAGCATTTGATCACGTCTGATCATTCTTAAGTTTGGGCACATACACATTGCACATTTTTTATGTCTCAAATAAAAAAAACCGACCAACATTGTGCTATATATTTCATTGGTATAGTGGAAATTGTACCATCCCAACCGTATTAGTATCTCTCGAAGAATTATTCAAGACAGTCATATCACCAAACTTCCCAATGAGTTTTGAGGAGATCTTTAAAATCTGATTGACCGTAAATGGAAATTAGCGATACTCTCTGCCAACCATATTCTTTGGCCAAACGTCATATAAACAACCTTGTTAGAGGGCCATATAAACAACCTTGTTAGAGGGTCATATAACAATTATTTGAAATTTGACATACGGCTTCTGAGGAGGTCTTAAATGTTTTCCGTATAGCCATATAGGGAAATAGCCACGAAGACCAATTTTGTCATTTGGGCCAAAAACGAAAGCATATTATAGGGTCACACATGTAACACGTCTATGGATTTTTTTTAATCTAGCCACTGATGTCAAAGGAACAGTTTTATATAATCATCAAGGGAAAATTAAATCCGCCACGATGCCTTCATATCGCTCACCTGACTACCATTGGATATTATACAAGGTTAACAACAGCGTCGTAGATAACAAGTAGAAAGCAAATGTACATTACAGTGTAGCTCTTAAAACTAAGAAAAACAAAAAACAAGAAAGTAGACCAGTAGCTCAAATGACCCCGGGGTACCAAGCTGTATAATTTAGACAATTTTGGTACAGGACAACTAGGTAATGGTAAAAGCCAAATATCTTAGTTTTGAAGATTGTGGTCTGAGACATAAAGATTTTAAAATATGTATCTCAATGTAAAATAAAGCGAACCCATGGGCGGTGTCTATTTTGACCCGAGGGTCATGATTTGAACAATCTTGGTAGAGGATCAATAGGAAATAATATCTTGTAGATATCTAAACTCTAGGCATTTTTGTTTGAGACAAGAATATTGCTTTTATAAGCCTAAGTTATTACCGGTGACCCAGGGGTAAGGTAAATTGACCTGGAGTAATGATTTGAACAATTTTCGTAAAAGTCCACTATTCAACGCTACACTCTAAATATGTAAGGTCTGGGTCTTGTTGTTTCAGACAAGACGCTGTTTAAGCTTTCCCTATATAAGCCTACATGAACTCAAGTGACCTCTCACGCGGTGTAAATTTTCACCCGGGATCATGATTTGAATAGTATTGGTAGAGGTCAAGTAGGCAATGCTACGTGCCAAATGACTAAGATCTAGGCCTTAAGGTTTCAAAAAAAGCAGATTTTCAAAGAGTTCCTAAATAAATATATGTAAAGTCAAGTGACCCACGGGCGGGGTCGATTTTGACCAGGTGATCATGACTTTAACACTCTTGGTAGAGGTCCACAAAGCAATGCTTCATGGTTAATAACTAAGCTTTAGGCCTTGTGGGTGTAGAGAAGAAGATTGTGTTAAGTTTTCCCGATGTTATAAAATCAAGTGACCCTCGGACAGGGTAGATTTTGACACGGGAGTCCTTGTACAACCTTAATAGAGGTCAACTAGGCAATGTCACATGCAAAATATCTAAGCTCTATGCCTTGTGATTTCATAGAACACGATAATTATAAGTTTTCCCTATGTTAGCCTATATAAAATAAAGTGACCCCCAGGGTGGGTCAGTTTTGACCCGGGCTCATGATTTGAGCAATCTTGTTAGAGGTCCATTAGACAATGTTAAATGCCAAATATCACCGTAAGCTCTTGGCTTTAAAAATATTTCCTTTCCAATGCCATGGAGTTCTGCACAAAATGGAACTTTTTAACAAGGTTGGTCGTGGATCGCCTAAGGAACATAACATCTAAGTTTTATCAACGATTTAGGATATGTCGTTTGAAGCAAATGGTTGACGAGTTACGACCCACGACGATGACGCATGACAGACACATGGTAACCCTGAAAGCTCACATTGAGCACGCGTTTATCTTGTTTGAAGCAAAATGTTGACGGACAATGGACGCTGAACGATGCTAACGATGGAAAAGTATATATTTGACCAACCATTATAAACTTAACTTTTGGGCGATTAGGAGGAAACTGATTAAATATGCATGCTAGATTAAATATGTCGACGATAGGTATTTCACGGCTACAGTATTTGGCCGTGATTAGGCTTTACTTCAATGCATAATATCGTACCATTTTTCCAGTTGGGGATAATCCTATGGCAACCCACACATTGTCCGTGTTATCCACCATCATTTTAAAGTCGAAACGAACCGATCCATCATCATCATTTGTATTGTCAACTTTCTGCCAAGTGACTAAAAAATCACATTCACTAGTACAATCAGGAAAACATCCTTTTGTGACGCCGCAATCGGGGTCGTTCGGTATTTTCTTGCCTGCGGCCTGTAAAAATAAAAACAGATTAAGACTTTAAACAGACTATTTCTCGGCAACCACTATCCCGAATTCAATTAAACTCTAACACAGTGATAATTTTTTATTGAGTTTGATAAGTGTACGCAGAGACACCACTGTCCAGAATTAATTAAAATCCACAGGGGTGACTGGTATCATGCCTAGTTATGCATGTTGTCACCAAGTTAAGGGAAGCCAAATTTTCATTGAATAAAAGCCCTTTGAATATTTAATATTATGTTGTTAACCTTAAGTTGTTTTTGGCGCATTGTTTCTTAGCAACAACTGTCCGAAACATTAATGAAACTTCAAAGGAGTACCAAGCTTGTGGTGCGTATCGTCGGTATGTTGTGCTCGGGAATCAACTGAAACTGCTTACGTATTATTCGACAAGCGTTGATCACCCACATGCGGTGCTCTTATTCCTCTTTACTGCGTCAAAGCAGCTAGCACAAAATATTAGAGCAACTGTGTCTGGTCGGCATCTGGGGCATTCATCACCTTGACCGACAGCTCTATTTTCAGTTGTCTTTTAATTAATATTACCATCTGGGAAAAATTATCTAAGATTCATCAAACGCATATTAGCGGAATAGAATTTTATCATCTCGCCATTTACGGCTATAAATTATTGCACGAAAACATCTGCAAATTACGATTTCCTTTACCTGGAAGGTAGAAGCTTCAGTGAGACTTGTACAAATGTACTTTAACACATATTAGGATGCGGTCTCAGAGTTTGTGTCTTGGACCCTTTCATGTAATACCCAATTTTTGTATTTCGAAGTTTCCACGGCGGCGTTCCGTGTCAGAACTATTACGTAGTTATTTTACTACATTAACTGAACGTTTCTCCAGTCGGTCAGGAACATAAGACATTTTTTTGAATAGTTGAGTTGAAATTTAAGTAGTTTTGATAGAACGTTCTTTCCTCGATACATTTATCTTCTATTTCCTATTTTCAGAAAAAAAAATGACACTTACGTTGAGATAATTGTTATGTCAAACCCAGTCATGCATGTAAAACTCAATATAATGTAATTGTTGGGTCTCTGCGGATGTCAGGTTTTTTAGCGTTCGATTAGTCTTATAACTATTTTTGTACTATTCTTCTTCTTATAGCTTTTACAACAACTACATGCAGGATAGTGAATCGAGTAATGATTAAAAGTGGTGTTTTTAATACTATTTTCAGAAACGTCTTAAGTGTTTTTTAAAAATCTTTTCCTAATGTCGATTTCCAGTATGTGCTCTACAGAAGACCAGTTTGAATGTTTTTGACGTACCGTAAATGAATATGCATGTGTCTTACCAGATAAGTGTGTTCAATATGATGACGAGCTTGTTTTTAGCTCGATAAACATCAGCAAAGAAATGAGTTTTAAAATTGCGTCGAATTTAAGAGAAAATGTAATTTAAGGTATTTTTACTGACACATAGAGTCATAGATATAAACTGAACAGTAATCAAAGCTCATTCTGCTGAATTACTCAAAATCAAATTGCGAACAGAAAAGATTTCAATTCCAGTTTTGTTTTAGTTGTGGTTCAATATTATTTGGCAACACTTTCTGTATTTCGAATCTAACTGGTTGTTTACTTTATATACAATCGATAATTCCTTCATAAGTGACCCCCTAAACCACACCCTTAATTGTTTTATGACCCCTTATCAGTTACGACACTTTCTGGTTAGGTGTCTTTAGACTGGACATTAAGTCCAATAAATAGACCATAGATTTTATTGACATGTAATTGTTTATTGGTTATTTCCTGTTGATTGTTTTAAGAAATTAGCTAATTATCCAACAATGAAAAAAGTATTTATCACAAAAAACATTAAGCTCAATATTTTACATGTGATTTCTTAGGCAAGATTTGATACCTTGAACACATTTTATTTTCAGAAAACTAATTCCAACTTTCTGACCAAACTATTTATCTGTAAAACTGCCTTTAAAAAGGTGCTTCGTTTCCTTTTTGAATGAAGTAAAGTATGTCTCTTTGACTAAAATGAATAATTTGTGAACGGGAAATATTGTACAATTTTCTCAGATTGCAGCAAAAGTAACTTATTAAAATAATTTATTTACATAACTCAACATTCAGCTGATGAAAGAGAAAGTGCATACCTTTATGAAATTACATTGACAATGTACTCACCACCATAATTAGATCTATATGTTAAATATGCGTAGATTCTTTTGAAAAGCATAAGTAAAATATCCAATTTCTTCATTTCATCCTTCTTTTTCAAATAAGAAGTTTTTGATTATGTACACCATCATTTATCATTTTCTACCCAATGTTATAGTAGCTATGTAGTAGACAGAAGCTAGTCTATCATTGACTACTGTGAATACTAGTACACAGGTATGTCTGGCGCCATGTGGCCACATATCTCACATTCCTATTCAGTTGTCTTTAACGTTTGCCGACAGCCTTTTGCATATAAATAACTTATTATGCCTTTGTCACAGTTCACAGGCATTATTTTGTCTTTTTACCCTTTGCTTGGAATATTTGATATGTTTCTAAGATATATGTTTCATCCTCTATTCATACAACCCTATACAAATAGCTGTGAATTAATTTTTAATGGGGGATATTCTATGGTTTGGTTTGCGTCTCTAACTATATATAGCATACGAAAACAAAACTTTTAGACATACAAACTATGACCAGAGTTAAAGTAATGCACCAACACAAGTTCGAACAACATTTAACCTAGCATTGGGACGTTATGTTTATGTATGCAAAACATGTCAAATGAATTGAATTACCGCGGTTGTTATATCTGGCATTGTTCCTGTAGTTTCCCCTGCTCTTGTCGCTGGTACCTCTGTAGTAATTTCGTCACATTCAGCTGATGGATGGAGATCGCAGTCGCTCACGAGGTCTGAATAGATACGTAGCCAGTACCGACTCACGTTGTATGATTCCACAACAGTCAGTCTAAAGATAGAGTAAGATTAATGTGTGTCGTTTTATATATATATGAACATCACACATCACAAACTTGATCTGTCGTCTAAAGACACTTTATATTTTTATTATATTCACCGGATGATAACATTTATATCTAATTTTTCATTTTTATTTTGTCGTTATTTTAGTTCTTGTTCGAATACATGAATAAATAAGTATTAAGAATCTTGTGTGTGTCTTTTAAATTTCATTTAACCAACGCCGAATAAAGGTTGTCGACAGCAGACCGGTATTAGTTCTTTTAATGTCCATTTTTCACTAGTCTTACATTATATGCTTTAATAAGAGAAATCTTCAGAACTATGCTCTACGCATGCGTACAACTGATACTTATATCGAACTATACTTTAGCGATTGTTTCTTATAAAATAAGACAAAATTGTAATGAAACCTACTTAAAATGAATGTCCCCTTGTGAGTCCGATGGGGCTTGCCAAATAAAGTCTATTTTTGTTTTATTGCTATTTGTCGTATGTGTTAGCCCTTGTTTATTTCCCTGAAATGTAGCAAACATACAGGCATATTTATAGATATATTATTTCTTATAACATAACTTGGTGGTTACTGTGCTTCATAGTGTTTATGGATTTTTTCAAAAATTGTGTAACAATTTTAAGTTGTAAGTCATGACTATGTTGGTGTTGGCCTTGTTTACCTTGTCAAATCATTTAAATATTGTGTATGTAAACAGAGCAATATTACTGGACGTTATCTAGAGATCTTAGGACATATCAAAGTCAATGACTTTAAACTTGTTCTTCTTATAGTACGCCGTACAACATATCTGCTTGAATGGTGATTAAAATATACATTGTCCTGCATACTTATTCTATTATGTATATTTAACACACGGTTCTAGAAAATAGTAATGAAATGGTTTATTTGAAAACAAGAAAGACAGCACGAAAAAGTCACTGGTGTTTTATGTATACATGTGGTTACACACTTACATCGCCACAGTTTGTATGTGTTTCATTACTGCTCACAATGAATTCTCCTATCGGTGTTGTAGAAGTGTTATTGGCGTTCCTTGCTTGTATTAGGAAGCCTCTGAATATGACACCGCTTGGCGAGTATATTGTTCCTGGAATGTTTGAGAGCTAAAATTGGAGTAATTGCTAAGAGTAAAATAGTCATACAACAGAATACTCCTAGCCTAGCGACTGCTGGTATTTAATATGAAAAAGAATTGTGGTTTGAAAACTTCCTACTTGTGTCTCCAACCATAAACTTCAAATCTTAGCTGACATTTTAAATCATATTAGCTGCACTTTTTATGCTAGTATTTCGTTGTGTTTAATACTCATGTGACTGTTTACAGGCGATAAAACAAACATACACTAGTATAGTACAGGACATTTTAGCATTTTGAAAACATAAAGGTAGAAAATATTCTTGTCATTTTTAGTAATAGGCATAAATTGTTGCACATAAACCGCTAAGATTTTTTAAATTGTAGAAACTAAAATTAACATATTAAATGAACAATCATTGTTTTCGTTGATCTATTATTAACGTTTACTGTTTACCTATGATTTGAGATCCTGGCTTATAAACGTTTGTAGAAATATTTATTGCAAAGGGTGGAGCGCCTGATGTAGTAGTTGGCGGGTGGTATGGTCTCATTTCTTGGCAAGCCACAAGTGGAGCACCAGTAGGATATGCTGAACACATTTGAAAGATGCATAAGATGACGAATGCAGCGGCGACGGAGAAGGAGGTCGTCTTCTGGTGAAATATATGAAACATGAATGTATTTGTAGAGTTTTATCATTGGTACAGGTTAATCCATACCCCCTGGTTCTTTAACGTGCCCGGTGTACAGCACCGGTACATCGGACCTCGGTTTTAGGTCTCATTCGAAAGACCATGAAACAGGAAATAAAAGTAACGCGGAACTACACTCGGTGAAACAAATGATTTATCGATATTTTTTAAACAAATAAGCACTAAGTCTTGTTCTGTTGTGCATAGTTTCATTTAAATATATGAATGATAACTGAGATATTACTTATTACATGTAATGGCACAAATGTTATAAATCACAAAACCGCGAGTTACACACAGTTGATGGCTAAAAATGCCTGATATTTGCATATTTTTAAACAAATGTGCAGAATAAAGTCAAATTTCGCATAATGTATCTTTAATAACCCTGTGAATAGCTTCTGGAATTCGAAGAAGATCGAAGGTCGACTGGTATTTGAGAAATGATTATATAAATTGGTATACCCCTTGTAAAAGTCACAAAATGATTGTTGAGGGAGAGGTCTAATGTAAAAGGAAATTGCAAAAATCTTATGAACTGTAGAATCAGTGGCTTTTGAACTATTAGGAAATTAAGTAACTCACGTGCATGCCAATTTTCAGGTAGCTATTTCTTTCAGTTGTGTAGATATATGAAAATCTTAACACCAGACACTTTTTCATTAACTCTGTAAAGGGCTATTTTACTGGCACACTTATAAGTTTCACTAAGTGTTTTATCGTTCTTTATTGGAGTTACTAAATAGAGACTAAGAAGCGAACTCCGTCTAAAAATTGTCTTATATGAAACTTAGAGAAAAGCTAGCAGAAGCAAATTATACCTTCAAGGAAAATCTATATTTATGGCATTTGTCAGAAGGAACGCTCAGTTGTTTGGTAGCTGAAAGTTTTTGAAATTATGCAATATAAGACTGCAACTTGCATCTTATTCATATTTGATTTAGAATAACAATTTGCAGCAGGGATGGGCATATAGTGATCACTAAAGAGAAAAATATTATCGCAAACACGAGAAAATGACCGATTTCGTGTGTTTTGAATAAGGTCAAGCGGAATTTTATTAGGCTGTGTCGTTTTCTAATATGAATGTGATGTAAGTCAAGAATTATATATGACCTCTCGGTTTCGACTAGCAATGTTACGAAGTTTTGAAGTTATTGAACGGTCGAAGCTTTGGCGTATAGAAACCGAAAGTGCTCGACCATTTTGTCAATAATATTAATAAAATCGATATATGTCTAGGTCACAGGTTGCTTTTTTACGAGAATCACTGCGATGACGAGTGTTTTTATACTGAAATATCTTCGTTTAGACACATTTCGCACCAAACTTTATACCTTAATATTTTAAACCTTCCTTAAATAAATTGAAAACTTCGAAATATCGCGGGTCAAAACTCAAGACCGATAGAAGGTCATATATAAATCTTGACTAACAGCATATTCGTATAATATCCTAGCGTTGGAAAGAAAAGCACATATCTTGGTAAGAATCCATTTCACTAAATTAAAAACACGATATCCGCCATTTTCTCAAGTTTTTTTCACTTAGACCAAGTTTGTGATCACTATACGCCCATCCCTCTGATTTAACTCGATCACATACTATAATGCTGTTCAAAATGAGCAGAAAACGAAGGCAAGAAAGATTCTTAAGACATGAAAAATGTTTAGAAAACTAAAAGAAAATAAGTTATGCTCAGCCATTTGTTTCATTGATATACAAACAGAAAAATATCATACAAAACAAATGGGAAATCATTTTATGACTGGGCCAGTCAAAATAAATTTTGTTATTTTCAACTTTACTCGGTTGCAATTTTAAATATCTCTATTTAGAATAAAAAAAAAACATATCGGTCTCAAATGTTTAACACTACCTTTATACACCATTTGCTATCAATTGAACATTTAAATACATAAAATTAACAAAAACCCTATTTAGTTTAAACATTATTTATTCGTTTATCTAAGCATGAACAAATACAATACATTTATAAACAGCATCCAGGATTGAGAAGAAAGCTATACAGCTTATATGAATCTCTTTCCTGATTATTACATTTATGAACTCATTTTCAGTAACAACAAATATGTATATTAGACAAATTGTTATGTTTGCTTGCAGTTTATTCCTTTAACAAACATACATAACTGAAACAGATAACTATGTTAAGATCATAGAATTTCATGCCGTGTAAAATCAAATGTCAGAAGTGCATAAACTTACAACTCTCAGGTTAAAGTTAACTATTCAAAAAATCTTATGTATCAGGTGTGTTTTGTATGTATTATAATGCAGAATAAGAGAGGTTGAGAGGGAGAGAGGGGGAGATAGAGAGGGAGAGAAAGAGAGGGAGAGAAAGAAAGAGAGAGAAAGAGAGAAGAGAGAGACTTGGTTGCCTTGGTGTCTGGTGTAGTGGGATACATCTTTAAACTATATGGAGTATTATATGAAACGCCTTGTGTTCTGTATGTATTTGTGCACCTGTAAGAAGACAGCAATATTGGTGGCATCAGTCTTGCTTCGATCTCCATTTAAGAGAAGCGATGCAGTAATATAATCGGGATCAAAAACCCTATTTAGGTGTTGTACTTTTAAATAATGGATCATTTATAAATACTACAAAAACTTTAGCTGGAAAAGCCTTAAAGGCTTTAGGTTCTCTAACTTATATTACAAGGTCATTAAATATTCCAATAAAAATCATGTTAAACTTATTCGATACATATGTGGCATCAACAATGAATTACTCGTGTGAAGTCTGGAGTTTTTTTTAAATTAGAACAATTGAAAAGAATTCACAGCAAGTTTCTGAAGAGATAATTAAATGTAAAAATGTCAACCTGTAATTCTGTATACTGTACGGTGAAACGGGAAGATATCCGATACATAGAAAGGCAAATACGAATAATAAAACATGTTTTGAAGCTTTACTCAGAGATAATAATAATTGCATATTATATACTATGATCGAAACACTAAGAAATTATATAGTTGAAGAAGGAGTATTGTTGACTCGACGTCAAAGGCGAAAACCCTATTGCAAGAATGTAATAGACGATGTATGGATATTTCCAACGTCAGTAGATATCAAAGTATTTATACCAATATTACGAAGAATATTAATTTATATAACTAGCTGGAGACAAAATGTTAATCATCTATCATACTATTTAAAGAACTTAAAGAAAATTTCGAAATATCAGATTACCTACAAAAAATGCATAATAATAAACTTAGGAACATTATATCTAAGATACGATTGTCATCCCATCGATTAAATATCGAAACTGGTAGACATAGAAGCATTGATAGAAGTGAACGAAAATGTACCTTATGTGACAAAAATGATAAAAATGAAAGACGAATACCATTTAATATTAATTTGTCCAGTTTATTCTGAATTAAGAAATCAATATATACCCAGTTATTATTATAGCAGAAAACCAAGCATGTTTAAATTTTTAGAACTTCTAAATACGACACATTTGAAGCTGTTAAACAGAATAGCAATTTTTTGTGATAAAGCATTCGGAATAAGAAAAGAAAAGTTAAATTTTGCCTCATAGATTGTTTGTTTTTGTTTGTGGGGAGGGAATGGGGGGAGGAGGATGTGAGCCCTTAATTGTTTTTAACTCTGATTTACTTTGTTTCTTTTCCATATGAGATGACTTTTTGTGTGTAGCAATACTGATCATATTCTTTTGCTATATGTTATATGTATAAATATTTTGTCACTCTCGCTGTGTTTGTTAAGCGCATGCATGTAAATATGAAAGACGAGGAACTGCTAATGTTCAAGTCTGATCTGTAAATAATATGTCTGTTCTGTTCTGTTCTGTTTTGATATAAATGGTCATTTTTACTATGATTGTCCAGATTAAAGTGTGAAGACACAAGGGAAGAAAATGCTGGATCTGTGAAATTACATTTATCATGCAACTAGCACTAAATCTGACCGATAACACCTTTCCGATATTTTAAAATATTATCACGTCAGTGACATGATAACACTTTGGGCTGTATATGCACCACATGCCGGACTACTTCAAGTTCAATAATCAGGACTCCTCAAGGGCAAACACAGAGAAAAAGTTATCAAAATATTTCATTTATCCTATCATTTTTGTATTTTCATTTACAAATCATGGTTTATGATGTATTTATTGCATACATATACAGCCCAAATAAATTGAATGATTAAAAACAAACAGCACGGCATCATAAAAATAGAAAACTGCCTGTATAATTTTTATTTTTCAGATAAACATATTGTTGTCTGTATTCATTTTCTTAGTTAGATCATTTTCTATCCATCAAAAGCAATTTTGAAGCAAAATTTGAGAGAAAGTTGATTTTCATTTCTGATTCACCATCCAATTTTCACAGTAACTTCTTAATGCTTGATTGAAATGGCCTGAAACCTATCTGCTATCTATCAAAAGTTGCAAACTGTCTTTAAACCGCTCAATTTCCACATTCCTCGTTTGTTTACAATTAGAATACAATAAAACATTTATAAATAGTCTCATGAAGGTAATTATAAAGCTATATTTATGTTGTTTTTATCTTTTTTGTCCTTTAAAATGCAGATGTTTTTTTCGATGCACATGTGGTAATTTGAAATCATTTTCTTTTACGAATACCGTATTTATTCTATTTAGGCATATTATATGAGGATTTTGCATGATAAATAGAATATTAGTCAGCTGTCTTGTGACAACAGGTGATTTCAGGTTCGGCAGATACGGTCGGAAAAGGCTCGGCAGAGCCTCGCCTTTTTCGACCGCATCTACCTCACCTGATATCACATGTTATAAAAAGACAGTAGCCTAATATTATCTACATGTATATATTAAACCTGTTGCTGTTCATACGCTTAGAAACAGGTTGCTTAGTTTGTCAACGTTTACATAACAACGTTTACCTGTAATCAGATATTCTAGTTGTACAATTAGTTTTATGATGTAAGGCATACGTTTCTCCAGTAAAGTCTTAATAGTTTCTTGCATATCGGATCGGCATCATGAGCACGAGGTTCAGATCGAAATATCCGTCGCCTAGGGTAACTGTTTTGGCGGGAACGAGGCTCTGCCGAGTTCCCGCAAAACAGTTACCCGTGGTGACGGATATTTCCATCTTAGCCAAGTGTCTCATGAGGGAAACTTTTTCTTGCATACCGTCTTGCACTTTAAAGTAGATTTCTAAATGCAAACTTATCAAAATGATGAATTATCATGAAAAACAAACGATTTTCCGACGTTGTGTTTAGGAATGTGACGTCACAATGTTTATAACGTTACGTCATAAGTAATTCACGAGAGTCGTCTGGCATAGGAGGGGTGCCAGACCGGTTTTTCCGGCATGGGCAAAATCACCGGAAATGCCGATCCGATATGCAAGAACGAGTTTTCCGGCATGGGTAAAATCACCGGAAATGCTGATCCGATATGCAAGAAGAATCATTACTGATAACAGCGACTTGCATTACAACTCTGAGAAGAATATTTATAGTCATTTTGTACTAAAAATTCTGAACTTAACTAAATACTGCCACAGATTTTTGGGTCGTTTATTATGCAACGATTGGTTTGTAAGTACTGTATACATGTTGAGTTGCACTGTTTTAAGATAAATTGAGACTATCCCAAAATGTGTGAAATGTATTGGTTATAAGATACAGAGATGGGTCGTATACAACAGTAAAAGGTAAAACACTTTTGTCTGAGTTTGTAACGCTTCATCTTGAGACAACGGTAACACCTTTTTAAATGCACTGTCTAATACCTCATGCGAAAAGCTTCTGTTTGTGAAATCACTGTGGTGTAACCGAGGCGGTTAACATTTTTTCGGAATTTCCAAGATGGCGGACGAGAGCGGATGTGAAAAAGTAGGTGTCTTACTTTTCTCCTCGTAAATAGTTAAAAACGAATTTCAGAAATGAAATTCTTACTCAGACCGATAAAAAAATGATTTTGCCATTCTAGGCTTTATCCGTTTCATTAAACAGTCTCTACTTTTCTAAATATCTTTGATAAAAGTGAACCAAATGCCGGTGCTCCGAAATCAAGCGAGAGGTCAGGTGTGTTTTTACTCGACAAACGTTCATTCTTTGATGGACAAGTCCCCGGAAACCACTCCTCGGTAGATTCTGTTGTTATCTTAAAGAGCAAAATACTTACTGATATATGTACAGGAAATGGAAAAAAGGCCACTTACACGAAATATGCTCTGTACGGTCAATATACATATGTTGAATCACACGTTTCTTTCTCTGCACGATTCGTATATGTATAAACGTAACAAAATTTGAACAAAATTACTGTACGGTCCGTAGATGAACCCGTACTGAACGCTCCTTGTAATATATAGTTCAAAGCTTACATGACCAAAAAGTGCTTACATGAGCGTATTGCGTAAGTTCATTCCGGAAATAATATCGGTAATGAAAATGATAATAATTAATATTTTTCAGGGATCACTCTTTCGATACAGAAGAGCGAAGGCGTGGTAAACGGACAAGGAAGTCTGAAAAGGTATCTAAGAACTTTGAACCAACCGGAATCCATTTTCGGTACGAGAAAACCACAAAACATGTGAAGCAAAAATAGTGCCGCATGTCCGTCATGGACTTAAACTTGACAATGTAGAAAGTTGAATATACGCATGCAGAATAATCATTGAACGAAAACAATTACGTATGAATTGGGACCGGTAATACGTCATATCTTCTACTTGTTTGAACAGACTTTTGACCAAGTAGTTCGTATACTATACTAATAGCATTGACAGTGTGGTGTATTGTCAATGTGGTGTAAGAAGATGCATGAAGTTATCATTGACTGCAAAAAAACTGAAAATATGTGATTGTGGGTACTATGCCATAAAACAAACAATATATTATAAGACGTATTATTTTATTTAACTAGAATGAATTTTGCATACATCATTTGAATGTATTTTCCCATTTCATATCCCGACAGGTTATTTTTAACTCAGAAATAAAAATTTATACACGTTATGAAACTATATGATAATTATACAATTATGTTGCTGCTTATGTACACATTGTAGAAAAATCCTTTTTATATGTTTGAACCTTTTCATCATTTCTTTTATATATGAATAGAAAATCAAGCCCGTCTAGGTACATAAAATTGGATAATAAAACAAAAAAGAAGGCATAAGTATTATAAATACTGTAGATAAAATATGCCAATCTTTGGCTATTAATTACAGCGTAAAATATTCAATCATTGAAGAATACATTACCAACTCTGTTTATACCTTCATGTATATAATAAACAAATCTCGAAAAGCAAACATTATGTATAAAAGTAAACAATAATCACAAGGAAAGAGATGTATAAGTACATATACATGTTAAACAATATTCATAACATAACAATAAGCAAATGAAAATAAATAATTTTAGAATAGAACGATATTGTTAATTTATGAAATAACTTCCGTTCCAGCGGTGTTCATTGTTCAAAATTCCGGCATTCGTGGCTAATAACTGCGTATCAGTAGTACTCCAAATCATTGTTTATTAGACGATAACAACGCATATATTACAAAAGGTGAATAAATGCAAAGCGTTATTTTCTACCCGAACGCTCATTCTAACGCAGTTATTGACGTTTCTAACGCAGTACCGATGTAAGGTGTTACACCGGTCATTTTTGTCCCATTTGATTCTATAGTGATTAGAGCACTTTGCCTGTGGCTTTCACAACAAAATTCAAGCAATCAGTTGTCCATATTTCTCATCTTCATCATTATCACAGTCAATCTACACCAGAAAAGTTACATGGTCAACAATGAACTGTTTGTCTATCATTCAATATCTGGAGACACTGTACAAATTTCCAATACACAGCTGTCATATATGCCGGTGCGTTATATTTGAACTCTTCCATCACAAAATGTAGTCCTGAAGAAGACATACAAAACAACTGTTAGAGTAATCAGAAGTGGCCAAACATTTACAGAACAACAATAAAAACAACTTACATTTCATCAAGCCATCCACAAACAACTCTAAAATGGAGACTTCAAATCTCCAAAGAACTACTTCCTAGGGTACAACGACCCGGAAGTACTGGTTGACCGGTGACACACAGTAACGTCGTTTGTGATCGGTGACGTTTTTAACATTTGCGACCGTAAATACGGTTTTAATTTAATTGTCGCAAACAGTTTTAACAGCTCCGGCTAAGTACAATTGTATATATTTGTGAACAAATATGTATAGACTAAATGATACTTCCGGGACATGCTTTTAAAATGAAGAAAACGAACATGAAGACAATATATAACGTTAATAAGAGATTTTGGATGATATGAATACTGTCAGAAATGTACTAGCATTCAATGTTTTTCTATATTTTGATGCCATTACATGATTTCTAATTATAATGAAAATTCAATGTGAAACTATGTGTCAGTTTGTAGATATTGTATAAAGAAATCTTTAGCCATAGCGTAAATATTAACAACATATCTGCCAACTGATAAAGAAGCCTATGTGATTTAGATTTATTTGCAATCATTTATGATTACAATGCAATACGCTCATGTAAAAACACTTTAGGTTTATGTTAGCTTCAAACTCTATATAACAAGAACCCATCGTACTGTTTCATCTAGGTTTCATCTACGGACCGTACAGTAGTTTTGTTCCAATTTTGTTACGCACCGAACAGTTTAATGCATATACGAACCGTACATGGAAAGAAACGTGTGATTCAACATATGTATATGGACCGTACAGAGCATATTTCGTATAAGTGGCTTTTTTGCCCAATTCCTGTACACATATCAACATTTAGCATTTCGTTCTTTAACTTTAACAACAGAATCTACCAAGTAGTGGTTTTCGTGGACTTATCCATCAAAGAATGAACTTTTGCCGAGTAAAAACACACATGACCTCGAGCTTGACTTCGGAGCACCGTTCATTTGGTTCACTTTCATCAACGATATTTAGAAAAGTAGACACTGTTTAATGAAACGGGTAAAGCCCAGAATGGCAAAGTCATTTTTCTATCTGTCTGCGTAAGAATTTCATTTCTGAAATTCGTTTTTAACTAGTTACAAAGACAAAAGTAAGACACCTACCTTTCATATCCACTCTCGTCCGCCATCTTGGAAATTCCGAAAAAATGTTAACCGTTTCGGTTACACCACAGTGGGTATAATTGTGAAGCTTCGAAATTGATTGCCTGAAATTCACGTCATCGGATATAATCCTTCTGCAGCGTTTTGCCTGACTGTATGGATTTCCATATTTGGATGACATGATGTATAGCCTCAAGATATTGATGAGTGTTTGTTTCTTTCACAAAGATGTCCGTTTCAACACTGGTGATTCTCCTTTAGATATTTTAACATCCAGAAACGAGTGTGAATCCTGGGTAAATTTTTTTTGGGGTGAAACGTGTTAATGTTCTTGATAAACAACTGCAAATGCTCGAATGAGTGGTCCCAGACCATGAGAATATCATCTAAGAACCGCAACCATAACGTAGGTTTTAGTTTGCATGTGTAAAGAAAGTCTTCATCAAATTTTCCCCTAAATAAAGACGCGTAGGACGGTGCCATAGAGCTACCCATTGCCGAGCCCATTTTCTGGAGATAATATTCGCCATTGAATTTGAAATAGTTATTTGCTAATACAAGTTTCATTAAAGCCGCAATTTCATCACTTTTTAATCTGCTCTGACAATCTGTTTTTAGTATTTTACTATAAAGTATTAAAAGCGACTAAACTGAAGAGACAATTTGAAAATCGTGCGTTTCAAAAACCCGACCTATTTTAGTGTCTCTTTTCTAACAATTTCTTCTATTTATTATAACAATGATGAAAATTTCAACTATCAAATATCAATTTTAAGCTAGATAGTAAGTAAAACAGTAATTTAATATCTTTAACAGAATAAAAACTCACCATCTTGTTAAAGCACAAAGGCTTCCTACGAAGTTCTTCAACAGTGTGTTGAATTACTTAACTTATGCACTTTGAAATATGAGAATTAAAAATTAGTACACACGTTTCGGTTTATCACATGTTCAAGATATTTAAATCGAGTTATTTAAGCGTTAAAGTGTGTTATCATTTTTGAAATCAGTATCACTGGATGATGATTAAAATGTTATGTAGTAATGTTCTAAATATTTAAACAATTGAAGATAAACTTCTTGATCTATTATCACCTAGTTCACTTCAAATTCGATGAAAGTGTCATTCTGGTATATCTGTTAATAACCAGATATCCGATATATGCTGATGATGTTGCAAACTGTGCGGAAACTTCAACGCCAAATTAACCTTACTGAAGAATTTTGCAATTCTACAGGAATGAAAGTAAATCTCAATAAAACGTCTTTCGTAACGTTCTGTAGAAAGAGATACTTCGATAAGAAAAGCATCCTTTTACAAATACACGGATCTTTTATTTTCGCCTAAGCTGTCATGGTCACGCGCGAAAACAAAACTAGCTGCGCAAGCAAATAAGTCCACCAGAGGTGTACAAGTATACCAAAGGAATCGTGGTTACCTTAATCACAATGAAATTTTTAAACATTTTGATGTTATGGTTAAGCCTATAATATTATTATGTTACGGTACAGGGTTCTGGGGGTATCAATACTCGCCAGTGATGATAAGTTCAATCTACTTTTTGTAAATCTTTTCTATGAGTAACGATAACGACAAATAATGATACTGCTCTCAGTGAATGTGGTCGTCTGCAGCTGTGTCTGGATTTTCATTCACAATTTATAAAATACTGGTGTACTCGTAATTTTTACATATGGAAAGAAATATGTATCCGAAACATTTTTATAATATGTTAAAAGCTTTGGATGATTTAGACAGAAATACGCGGGCTTCTGATGTTCGTTATATGGTTTTTATTTGTTTTGGTTTCCAAAGAAATATACATACCGTTTTCCGATGCCTGCTCTCTTAGTACCAAACCTGAAAGTAGCTCCGGCACGTCAGTCAGCATATAATCCCAAATTATGATTCTTCATTTTATATTAAACCATATGGCCATCACAGACATGAAATTTGTATTGTTTGAATATATAATGTTATAAACTCATGCAATATCAGCTAAATTTGTAAATATAACTAAAGTAAACTGATCCGAATAAGAACCGCGGATGTATATCATTGTACAATGATACGCAAAAAATAATTTAAGGGACGATTTACTTAAATGCGCGACAAGGGACGTAATTATAACTTTCTTCATTGCTGATATGTTTATTCTGCGGAGATGGTGCGTACTAGTCTGCGTTCCTACATGTATTAGAAATACGCGTGAGCAACTTTAAAATACCAGACAAGAAGTGTTAAGAAACGTGACTGTCGATTTTGATATATTTGATAGGTCGTGACTGTTTAAAGTAGAAGGCAATACTGTAGGCCTCGTTATCTTGAAACGAATCGAATGGGATATTTTGTTAGAATACATTCATATCTTAGGTATCAATGACTGCAGAAAAATATTCGATCATCGCTACTCCCTTGTCTCAATCATATTCGTTCGATAAATGTATAATGTGGCATTTTCGATACGCATTTTTCTTTGTCGGCCCGCACATGTACCGAAGAGATCCGCAGAATAAATCAATCCCATTTTTGATCGGTGCTATTGCCTGCCCATTTGTGTTATCGAAACGCCGTAACTAAATGCGGAGTTATCCTTTAGCGTTGTCTGATTTCAGACAGTAGGTGAAAACATTTTCCAAGATTAAGCGTTTAGCAAGTTATTCGATTTTGTTGAATACAGTGAAAATCCCTGCTGTCTATGTTTACCGGTAATTATTATTCGACCACAGAAACAGAGACAATTCGATCCAAAATACGATTAGATGTAGTTTGTTTAGTTTATGTATCATACATTCATATGTTTGATTCAAACGGGAGATAGGTATTTAATCCCCCGCAGGTTTTTTCATCAATTGCAGATCATAAATGTGTGTCCGTAGCTTTGTTCCCGCTTATGAACACAAAACTGAATTTTGGAAAGACAGTGTATTCACAAGTTACATAATTTATATATGTATAAAGTCAGATATAATCATACATTGTGAAATTATACAAAGTAATATGTTTATTCATAAGTTGTGTTATTTGTGAAATTAATTCTTATTCCCATGGAGGATAGGGTTTTAGTCCAAATGTCCACCAGTAAATAAGATGACCGAAATACGGTTGAAACGGGCAATTGATCTTGCGAACATAAAGTCCATGTCTAAAGATTTGTAACTGTTGCATTCTGTTTATATCTTATTACCAACTGGTATAGCCTTCATCAATGAAGATTATAGAATAAAATTGCTGTCAGAACAAAACAAAGGACAAATATTTTGAATACACAAACAAATTCAGCGTCTTCAGCGCTTTTATTCAATATGGTTTTGGTTTTGTTTGGATATCTCAAGATATAGGAGACATAAAAGCTTTTGTAACAATTTTCAAACAGAGATTTTCAGATTGTCTGAACCAAACTGGCATGGAAGTGTGGAAAATTCTATTATATCAGATTATTATGGACATTACCAGTCACTTCTAAGTGTAGAATACTATTTAAAGTACGATTTCCATTTTCAATTAAGAAAGTCTTTGGCAGAGTTTAGATGTTCCAGTCGAAACCGGTAGATATGTTGAGGCGACAAGAGAACAACGAATTTGTGACATAATCGAAGGCGAATATCATGCTTTTTTCTTTTGTGATAGCTATGTTACTGAAAGACAGGCATATTGTTTAAAATGCTTCTGTAGGTTTATTCATTTCAATAATGTCAACTAACAATAAGGAGAAGCTCTATCGACTGTCTTCATTTATACACAAAATTATGAAGAAAAAATTAACTGAAATCTAGGGATGTCTTACAGAATGTACACTGTTTATACTGGTATGTTTGTGAATATATGTGGTGCTTGATATACATTTTATATTGTATGATTGCAGTTTCGTATTTTTTGCCGTTGGCCTTTATGCACGAAACATAAATAAGCTTGAAACTTGAAAAAGTTGGCCGCAACAAGCCAGTTAGCTATGTATACCTAAACTTAACGGTTCGGGTGACATACAATGTACAGTTTCAAACCGGGTACATATCCAGATGTGCACGGCAAAATCTGTATAACCAATAATGACGTAGTTTCATGAAGAGAAGAACCATGCAGTGACGTCAGAGGTTTTTAAACATTCAGTTTATAACCCAAAGTACCATTTTATAACCCGAAATGGACTCGACCAGTGCATCTAATCAAGTATGACCTAGTAAACGTATTACACCCACATCACTATGAGTGTATCTATGAATGTACATGTATGTATGAAATAAAATTGAAAATAGAACTTTTACAGCGGTTATCTGTTAGCTGTCAGCCAAGTGTTCTTCACAATAACATTAAAAATAAATATACATTTTCGTAATCTTCATCATTTAATACTTGTTGTTGTTTGAGGAGCCCGTTCCGCCGTGTTTTGGATATTTTAACAGGGGGCAGTTAACCTAACCATCTATCCTGGGAAGAACCATTAATAGACTCCTATCGATAGTTAGAAACTGCCAACTTTCTCACATAAAGAGCTTGGTCGGTAGCAGGGATCGAACCCATGGCCGTAATGCAGTCTATGAGGGTTTCAAGTCAGCGAATCTAACCGCTCGACCACGGAGGCGGGTTCATTTAGAAGTTTACCGTAGCGTATAGGATGTCTCGCCACCAGCTATATGAGAAGAAAGTATATTTTTTATTTCCGGAAAAATATTTTCAGGCCCACGTTTACTGACTGGGCATTATCATCTTACATTTTGGCGGCTAATGAAGTTAATGTAGTAGATTATGCTGCTTACTGCTTCCCAGAATTTGTCTACAATTTGTTGACCTCATCTGCTTGATTATTTCTTTCCTGCCTCGATAGTTCAGCTTTTTCGAGGATAACATTTGTTATCTGTTAGACAGCCTTGACACGGTGTTTAATCACGGAAGAGTAACATCAAGTCTAGACATTCATTCGTGTGTAGCTTTTGCACATTTGCGCCCTTTGTTAAGTATAATCTGTGTACAATCCCGTAACTACCTTCTCTTCGCTTTTGTTTGTGTAAAATGCCATTCGAAAGCAAACATTTACTCTAAAAGACATTGGATCTAAAGTTCTAAACAAATGTCTAATTTTACTGTGTCTTGTACTTTTACTGATATTTACGGTAATAAATTTCCTTTAAATAATTCAATTCATAGCCACACTTTTTGCAAATCGCCAGTAACATGACAATGTTCTGCCATTTAGATGCAAGATTATCAAGTATTTGGATAGAACACTGTCCACGGTGTACTTGTTAATATTCATTGAGAAAAAAACATTTCTGATTATGAATATTCTTTTTGGGAGGTACAATGTACCAAAAACAATGTAATAACTTGCCATATAAAGTACATAATTTGCGGATCTACCTTGTCAGTCTGAGTATTATCTAAATTCGAATATTTTCTTCTCAGTGATTCATATTTGTACGGTGTCCGTGAAGTGACATGTGATACATTTTTTTTATTTCGTAATTACGAAATACATTTCGTAAAAACGAAATAAAATTTCGTTAAAACGATTTGGCAAAACGAATTATTATTTTGTTTTTACGAAAAGTTTTTTCGTTTTTACGAAATGTTAAATCTTTTTTACGAAATGTTATTTCGTTTTTACGAAATGTTATTTCGTAATTACGAAAAGTTATTCGTTTTAACGAAATGTTAAATCTTTTTTACGAAATGTATTTCGTTATTACGAAATAAAAAATGTATCACATGTCATTTCACGGGCACCGTATATCTGAGACTCAAAGCTGTAGATTAAAAAGAAGCTCAGTATCTGGTTTGAATTCTATGTAGCTTAGCGCATGCATATTCTGCCTTTATAAAAAGTTCTTATAATACCACTACTTTAAATATCCCATATGTTTTGCCGACTTATCATTTTTACGATATTCATTTGATGACACGATGACTTTTCAAGCTAACGACTCTGTGATGCTCTTCTCATGAAACCTTCACATACTGTATCATATAATATATTCAACGGCAAATGAAAAAACCAACCTTGTCATACTGTATTTGTTTCGTGTCTGCTGATGTTTGTCTGGTGTCTGATGTCACTCATGCCGATGTATCTTTTAATGAATACTAAAAAAACGACAACACAAAAACATTGCCAAATGTACTTTTGTCGTGTTTTCGTGATATCAGCACGACACAAGGACAGCACGACAAAGCCATTTTATTGTCTAACGACACAGTTGATCGATATGATCGTCGTCCTTCATCTTACAGGGTTTGTAATCCGTCTCAACAGAAGTTAGGAGCCTAGCATACAAAATGTTCTGATTTTTTCATTCAGTATTATATGTTTGTTTTGTTTGTTTTCCCTGGTCATGGTGAAAAGAGATGGAATATAAAACAGAAATTCTCATTAAGCATATATCCTATTAGAGATTGTATCCTGCAAGCATTATTGTAAACAACATGATGTACCTTTACTTGAATCCAAGTATTTTCATCATGATTGGTACCAAGGGCTGTGAATGGAATAAATATGGTACGCTATAAATTTATGTTATTATTCAGTATGACACTCTATTTATTTAATGTATTAGCAAAAGAACATCTGAAGAAAAATCGCAGCTGCGTTAATGTATACCTCCTTCGATCTTTCTAAATATTCCAAAATAGCCGTCATACTGTCATATTAATGGATTTCTTTGTAACAAATGTTTTGCAGTATGGTAAGCGGTAATAATGCTAAATGACAAAGTCTTGACAATCATCCGCTGTATTAAACACATAGGAATTTAATGTAATCACACGTTAAGCCTCTATCCATACAAAGTCAAATCAAAGTCAAAATACCTTTATTCTCTCATTTCATGATTACATGAAAACATTAGGATTAGTTTGTAACAGTGTTTACAGAGGCTCAATCAAAAAGGTATACATTAAGAAATAGTACATATTTATATTCATATATATTGTTAAACGCACACTTTGTGATCAGTTTCTGTAGAAATGGAGCGGCCAGCTCACAATTTCATCAAAAGGACTTAATTACAGACTGTTCAAAACAGATTTAAAGCTTGAACGGTATCTTACTATTCTACCGAATAATCTACGTCTAGATTTATTTCGTTTCCGGAAAGGAAATCACAAACTTCCAGTCGAAACAGGACGATGGCGCAATTCTTTGGTACCTTATCATGACCCCAAATGTCCGCTATGTAGTTTAAATGAAATAGCTGATGAATTTCATTACTTACTTAAATGCCCTTTTTTATTTATCCCCCCGCCGAAGGCGAAGGGGATATTAGAAATGGTCCGTCCATCCGTCCGTCCGTGCGTCCGTCCCAATTTTGTCCGGAGCATAACTCCAAAAGTACTTGAACGATTTTCTTCAAACTTCATACACTGACAGAGCACATTGGGAGGAAGTGCAGTGTGTAAGAACAATAACTCTACCTTGCCTACTTTTAGAGTTATTCCCCTTTTATCAGATTTACTTGAAAAACTTTGTCCGGGGTATAACTCCAAAAGTGCTTGAGGGATTTTCTTCAAACTTAATACACTGACATAGCACATTGGTAGGAAGTGCAGTGTGCAAGAACAATAACTCTACCTTGCCTACTTTTAGAGTTATTCCCCTTGATGAGATTTACTTTAGAAGTTTTGTCCAGAGCATAACTCCAAAAGTACTTGAATGATTTACTTCAAACTTACTACACTGACAAAGCACATTGGTAGGAAGTGCAGTGTGCAAGAACAATAACTCTACCTTGCCTACTTTTAGAGTTATTCCCCTTTATCAGATTTACTTGTCCGAAGCATAACTCCAAAAGTACTTGAGGGATTTTCTTCAAACTTAATACACTGACATAGCACATTGGTAGAAAGTGCAGTGTGCAAGAACAATAACTCTACCTTGCCTACTTTTAGAGTTATTCCCCTTTATCAGATTTACTTTAAAGTTTTGTCCAGAGCATAACTCCAAAAGTACTTGAGGGATTTACTTCAAACTTAATACACTGACATAGCACATTGGTAGAAAGTGCAGTGTGCAAAAACAATAACTCTACCTTGCCTAGTTTTAGAGTTATTCCCCTTTATCAGATTTACTTGTCCGAAGCATAACTCCAAAAGTACTTGAGGGATTTTCTTCGAACTTAATACACTGACATAGCACATTGGTAGAAAGTGCAGTGTGCAAACACAATAACTCTACCTTGCCTGCTGTTAGAGTTATTCCCCTTTATCAGATTTACTTTAAAAGTTTTGTCCAGAGCATAACTCCAAAAGTACTTGAGGGATTTTCTTCAAACTTTATACACTGACATAGCACACTGGTAGGAAGTGCAGGTGTAAGAACAATAAAGTACCTTGCCTGCTTTTAGAGTTATTCCCCTTTATCAGATTTACTTGGAAAAATAATTCCGGAGCATAACTCCAAAAGTACTTGAGGGATTTTCTTCAAACTTAATACACTGACATAGCACATTGGTAGGAAGTGCAGTGTGCAAGAACAATAACTCTACCTTGCCTACTTTTAGTCAAATAGAAAAATATCATACCTATACTGATAATGAACATTAATATAATTTTGCAAACCTTCTCTTCATTGCCTTATTCTTTTTCCACTTACTTGAAAACTGTACTCAGCATGACCATAACTATACGGCTTTTTAAGGATTTCCTCTCACCAAGTAAAATGTACGAAAGTACAACCTTCAGGTAACCTCTTCCTGGCGGGGGGATTAACCATGTGTAACATGGCTCTTGTTCTAAAAAGAAAGAAAATCATAAAAGATTTCTACTACAAAAGACCAAATATTTTAAAATTCAGTCAATTGTTATCTTCAGCATCAGTATACGAGCTAAAGAGGCATACTTATATGGTTCAGTGTATTATCAACCATTTTAAAAAAAGTATAATTTCAAAAAATGTCCACTTTTGAAATTTATCTTACTGTAATGTAAAACACGTACCTAAACACTGTCAATTTCTTTGATGTGTCCCACTTTATTGATTCTATTTTTGTGCATGACATGAAGCGATCTATTTTTGAAAGTATTTGTATCAATGAGCAAGAAATTATGTAACCTAACACTTCTTTTTTCACCCAACGCTATGACTATGTCATAATCTAACTAATTTAACAGTTAAAACCACTGAACCCCAAGTTCAGCTGTATATCACCCAGAATATCATACACAATACAGTGTGAAGTTGAAAACAGTGACTGCTGCTGTTGAATGTCGCATGCAACCATACATTGCGTGTTACATAGTGTTAAATAGTGTTACATAATGTAACCTGGTATAAATAAAGTTGATTGTTGTTGTTGTTGTACAAACGAGATCTTTTTCACGTTGAAGCATATACTTATTTAACAAAACATCAAGAAATATAAAGTACATTTTGTACAAAAATAGATCTCCCCATTTTGTTGTTGATAGAGCGGGTGTCACAAAAATACTTTCTTTATATCAAATATATAACTGTGTAAATAGAACTTTGTGCAGGAGGAAAACAGTTATAAAGCATTTTACAAACATTAGCTTTTTCTAAACACATGTAGTATATATTTAAAGGACTCTTATAGTTCGTGAGAAAAAACGAACATTTGCGATAGAAAGAACACGAATCTGTGTGATCAAAGGCAGTTTAAACATGCACATACAGATGACAGTTCAAGTAAAAAAAACATGTATAAAGAAACGTGTTCATCTCGTACTTAAAATATATTTTTCACAATTTTACACAAGTTAATATTCAGTTTTATTACTTGTATTTATCATTTGCTCGAATATGGAAATATTCGGACGACGGTAATAATTTGGCTTGATATATTTTCTTCTTTCATAGTGCATTCTAATAAGTAGTGAAATTCATCACCTATTTTGTTATTACAATTATTACAAGTTCTAACTTTAATAGGCATTCTTGCCGAGTTTCCAGTTTCTATCGGAAGACGATGATTTCTTGTTCGGAACCTTACCATGTAACTTAGAAAGGGTTGGAGATTGATAACAAGTATTTATCAAATTTGAAATCTTTTTTGAATATTCTGTAAAAAGTACTATTACTAGATTTGTCAACAAGCGAGTACCATTCAGTCAACTATAAATCATGTAACTTTTGCCTAATTGTCAAGGAAAGTCTTTTAGGTTGATTATTTGGGTCATATTCAGTTAAACGTGACCAGAACGTAATTATTTTTTCCTCTATGTCTCTTGAGAGAGGTTTACATCTCGTTTCGCAATAAACCATGTAACTTTGAGTTGACCATTTTATATTTAAAACGTTCAATGACATCTTAATTCCAATATGCCCATAACATTTTTGCCTTGTGTACCAATAAAGGGTTAATGGTCTTATTAAAAAGATATATTTTGATAACAACAGGTAGGCTTAAACGATTGGTATTTCTTAAACTGTACATTGTCCTTGTAGCCTGTGAGGCAAGTAGTAAATGATCCACTTCTATTCAAATAAAACCCAAGTATTTATTCTTATTTACGATTTCTAGTGGTTCGTTGTTGAAATTAAATTATAAGTTACATTTAAGAGACACTTGCATGTAAATCACTTAAAACATTTGTACCAAATATTTCTGTATTTTTTGACACAAATTATATATTTAACACAGTTGAAATTCAATTCTACCTTAATTCATGGCGTTGAGCTAAGAAGCAACCTAGGTAACACGTGAATGTGGTATTTTAAAAAACTTTACCCAGTTGTTGAACATTAATGGGACATACCCTATAACTGATGCCAAACTAAATAACCTCCAAAACATAAATAATGCAATCTTTGGAAGTACATGTATTATAACTTAACCTAAAAGTTTTAGCTATGCATACCCAGTCATCGATAAAATCATACTGCAGTACCGTAAACCATTCAATAATCTATGTAGAGTTGTTGTTGTACAATTAATGGGTGGATGCGATTTATTACAGAAAGCCTCTATATTGATTGTGGTAAAATGAGCCATAGGCTCTTCTTTAAAATTGTATTTATTTATCATACGTTCATTGAACACTTAATCTATGTTTCGAGTATATAATCTGCTTGATATAGGGAGTGCCACTTTAACATCTTATTTGTATATAATAGCAAAATACCACGCAGATTATTAAAGTGACATTATGCTCATCTTACTGCACATAGTGTATTTTTGGTGACTGTTTTATAAAAGCAATTTTCGGTTGCTGTGCATTTAAATGTGTAAAACTAATGATAATGCCGCATTAGAATTTGAAGTTGGTGCTTTAGAAATAAAAACAAATTGGAAAAATAAAATAATAGTTCCTTCCTTCGCAGTGACCTCCCTTGTGTTGTTGTAGTTGTTGGTAGAGAGATTTCGGCAGTGGAAGTGAAGCAACTCATGCAGGCAGTTTTTTTTTTAAATTGGCTCTCCCAGTCAAAATAGGAAAAGTAATATTTGGAAAGTTATTATTTCGTGCTGGTAGCAGGAAGAGTTTGGTATTTGCTCTACCCTTTTTATACACACATATTTCCGCTGGAATTTTTCTTGAAAAAAATGTGCATAATGTCACTTTAAGATACGTCTGAAATTAGGAACGCTGGTCAACGAACATTCTAAGGGCATACACTAGTGTGTCCAGAGGCTCAGTAAAATCCAAATAACAGCGAAGTAGATTGCGAAAATATCGGGAAAACTGTCGCAAGCAATGAGTCAAGTGAGTCGAGTAACAGAGACAGCAAATACAACGCGAAATAATTCAAATGAAGGTGAAAATCACTACAGCAATATTCGGCGAAGACTACGTGAGAACAGAGAACAGAGAGCCGACGACTAGGGCCAGCGGAGGTTGCAGAGAGGGGATTTAAAAGTTATAGGTTGGAGAAAGAGATAAGGCAGACCCTTTCAGCCCCCCTAAAAAAAGAAAAACTAAAAAAAACATATAAAAAACATAACGCCAGATTCACACAGACGAATAACAGAGGTCAAAAAATATAAAAAGCAATGTAATTAGTCAGCTTGTGGAACGAAGTAAGCTATTAGCATCAGTGGCAACTTAACACCAGCATTTTCTCAGAAACTAAATTTTTAAAGTTTTTGTGAAATCACGGCCAATGTAATAAAACGTGCTAATCTTTGTGAATACACATTATCTTAGACTGATTTATAAAGCCTAAAATAACGCTTCTAAAATTTATGCATAGGCATAGCAATTCTATTTAATCACAGAAAGTTAAAGGTAATTATGTGCTCTTATTTGAAAAAATATAGTAAAGTTTGATGAAGATTTACACATGCGTCTTGTTTAGACTGTAACTCTGTTATACATTGAAGGATTTTTAAATGAATTGGCAAAACTGTTCAGCAAAATTTTAATGTGGCTAAAATGCCGCTTGAAGTTCATGATTAGAGACTGTGAGACACCACTTCTAAGGCATTCATCTTTTACGAGTGACAGCTCTTGTTTTCGACGTTTATTGCGCTTTTTTGAAGCTCATATAACAAACTGATCGTCAGCTGACAAGATAGATAAAACACCTGCAATGTTATTTAAACGAGATTGCATCGTAGCATCACAAAATTATTCAATAGCCGTTTTTTTGTCAATCTTCATTTTGAACTCTTGCCAAACAAATATGTCACATTGAGAAGTATATCTGTAGACTTTAATAACAAAACAACAGACAGGTAGCCATAGGTCCTTTCCCATTATGTCAGTAGCAACAATTCACTCACAAAAGAAAGAAAAATCATCATCTTTGAAGTCAGGAAGTTGTAATGACCTTTCAACATCAAGTTTAATTTGACTAGTTTTCAGGTCCAAATAAAGGCTAAATGAGTTTAAATGTCTATTTTGTGGAAATGTCTAACATTCAAATCAACAATAAATAGAAACAATACACTAAAATCAGATACGTGAAAGAAGAAATTTCCCTTTTAAGATAATACCACGAAAGGATTACACCAACTTACTGTTAACAACTTGGATGATAAGAGGGCTACTATTGACCATTCAACTGCTTATAGATCTGGTCGGGTGGTTACTTCTTGAGCTAAGACAAAATCTTTAGAAAAGAATGATCCTTCTCCTAAAGTTACTAATTATGAAATGGGTTTGGGATCAAACACCTGGGACCAAAAGTACAATTTGAAGGAGGACGTTGGTTCAAGACCGAGAACGAACTAGTTTTTATTGCTTTCAGCTGCTTTCCTTCTTTTGTCTTTATTTCGACTGGAAGATAAAGACAAACATCTTTGTTTAGCTTATTCAGAAGAGCTGAAATTGTTTTGCTAATCATAAACGAAGAATAAGGTTTTGTAAACCAATAACTGTCAATTTCGCCAGCGAGACGTTTTTCTTGATAATACAAGGACTTTAACGGAATCAATATCATTTTCTGCACAATCACACTCATCAGATAGCCATTGGTCCATTTCAATCATGTCAGTAGCAACGATGAAATCAAAAACAGATGTCATAAACAATTTAAGAATTAAGGTTTGCCACCAATTTTGTGCACAGTGTCTGATAAATCGTGGGTTGATTAAGTAACTTTGACGGCTTAGTTCACTATCACTTTTCTTACACCTTACTCGGGCCTATGACGTTCAGTTGTTGTATGCTAGCAAATACTATTAAAAGAAAAAGGAAGAATGACCAAACTACTGACGCAAACAGAAATATGTCCAAAAATTGAACATTAACTCGAAAAGGACGCTCTTAAGGTAGTGCCTGACGAAAGGAAGAAGTTCATTCGTCAAAAGTTTTGTCACTGTGTTTAGAAAGTATGTAAATATATTTTAGAAAGTCTTTTGAAGCTGTAATAGGTAAAATAAAATAAGTGTTGTAGCGAAATATTTCACTCAATGTTATACATGTAATTGCTCCTTGACCAATGCTGACAGCAAGTGGATACCCGCTATACCCAAACTAGTTCTGGCATTTTATACTTTGTGTCTTGTTTGAAGGAACCGTGTCAAACAAGTTTGAAAATATCACTTTTTACAATTTTATGACAACTCTTTAAATGGCTAGTGGTAATAACCTTGTATCACAACACATGTAAGAATAGATAATTAATTTGAAGACAAATATCAGAAATCCGTGAGCTTAAGGGTTACCTGAGCAGACAAAAGTGTAAGAAAATCAACAAAACTTTTGGAATACAGGGGGCTACGTCTATCTGTAAGCTTACTTAAAAACTTAATTACAGGTAATACATTTTATTACATTCAGTGACCTATTACATTCAGTGACCTATTACATTCAGTGACCTATTACATTCAGTGACCTATTACATTCAGTGACCTATTACATTCAGTGACCTATTACATTCAGTGACCTATTACATTCAACGACCTATTACATTCAGCGACCTATTACATTCAGCGACCGACCTATTACATTCAGTGACCTATTACATTCAGTGACCTATTACATTCAGTGACCTATTACATTCAGCGACCTATTACATTCAGTGACCTATTACATTCAGTGACCTATTACATTCAGTGACCTATTACATTCAGCGACCTATTACATTCAGTGACCTATTACATTCAGTGACCTATTACATTCAGCGACCTATTACATTCAGTGACCTATTACATTCAGCGACCTATTACATTCAGCGACCTATTACATTCAGTGACCTATTACATTCAGCGACCTATTACATTCAGCGACCTATTACATTCAGTGACCTATTACATTCAGCGACCTATTACATTCAGTGACCTATTACATTCAGTGACCTATTACATTCAGTGACCTATTACATTCAGCGACCTATTACATTCAGTGACCTATTACATTCGGCGACCTATTACATTCAGCGACCTATTACATTCAGTGACCTATTACATTCAGTGACCTATTACATTCAGCGACCTATTACATTCAGTGACCTATTACATTCAGTGACCTATTACATTCAGTGACCTATTACATTCAGTGACCTATTACATTCAGTGACCTATTACATTCAGTGACCTATTACATTCAGCGACCTATTACATTCACCGACCTATTACATTCACCGACCTATTACATTCAGCGACCTATTACATTCAGTGACCTATTACATTCAGTGACCTATTACATTCAGTGACCTATTACATTCAGTGACCTATTTCTTTTTGTAATCATGATAATCATCATTTATTTCGTCTTATTTGTTAAGAGTTTGTAAAAAGACTTTCCAAAATGTACATAGTTAGTCACTACAGTCATTGGGTACCACCATTAAAACCATAGAAATTGATTCGTGCATATACGTATTTCTATACGAAGCTATTAACATTTCATTGCTATATTATACACGGAAATCGTGTAGGTAGAGTCAGGACTTTGGGTAAATTCAGATCGTAATTAAACACATGTGAACAGTATGTCAAGACGGAAATATTTTATTTCAATTTTAGAATATCAGACAGTAAAAATGAATAGCATCTTCTAAGAGTTGATTTATACGGACGGAAATTTAAATGATACTTCCTTGTAGAATAGATTTATAAAGGAACGTGTCTAAAAAACTAAGATTACTGTACATAAGATTAATTACTGAACCTTAATTAGAATTGAAATCGACTTTTATCACAGAAGACTACAATGAACTGCAAGGTGTATGTCGGAAGAAACACGTCTGAGCAAGACTTGAGCCTGTGCGTAGACTGGATATCCAGACATTAACGAATTGCGTCAACACTTTTAATGTAAAAAAACGCGATATGACTTTCAAGGACACTGCATTAAATAATTTGACGATATTACTATTATAAGCTGTCATTGAGCTTTCAAGTCATATCGCGTAGTTTGTTTACATTAACAGCAGAATCTTTAAGTTCGAAGTTTCCGCTGTTGGATTAGTTTTGGCTGCTGGGCTGATGAGTTGCTAGGCTGCTGGCAGCGAAAAGTCTGCTAGCAGCGAAATCTCTTCTAGCAGCGAAGACTATATAATGAATATAAGATATAAAGTATCAAAATAAAAGGGCGTGTAAAATAATTGTATCTACGCATATTTCGTGCTTCTGTTGCATTTAAAAACCCCATTTTATAAAATTTAGCAGAATCTTTAGGTTTGGAGTTTCAGCTGCTGGATTAGTTTTGGCTGCTGGCAGCGAAAAGTACGCTAACAGCGAAAACTCTTCTAGCATCGAAATCTAGAGAATAGAAAAACAAAAATTCTAAATAAAAGGGCATGTGAAATAATTGTATCTATGCATAATTCGTGCATCTGTCGCATTTAAAACATCCATTTCATACAATTAAGCACAATCTTTAAGTTTGAAATTTCCGCTGCTGGATTAGTTTTGGCTGCTGGGCTGCTGGCAGCGAAACTCTGCTAACAGCGAAAACTAATGAATATAAAATATTAAGTATCAAAATTAAAGGGCGTGTAAAATAATTGTATCTGTCCATATTTCGTGCTTCTGTCGCACTGAAAACCCCCATTTGATAAAATCTAGCACCATCTGTAAGTCCGAACTTATCGCTGCTGTTTTGCATGCTGACAGCCAAAACTCTACGGCAGTCAAAAATAATCATAATGTAAATATAAAAATATGAAGTATCAAAATAAAAGGCTGTCAGACTGTCAGACTGTCAGCCTGCTGAATTCACGCTGCCAGGCTGCTTGGCTGCTGACTTCACGCTGCAAAGCTATCACGCTAGGCTGCCAGGCTTCCGAGTTCACGAAAATCTCGAATTACACCTTTATTAAGCTCGTTGTTAAAGCTGCTCGCTCTCAGATTTTGATAAAAAAATAAAGTTCTTCAAACTGGATGTTAATCATGTATTTTAGAACATATAGTCATATAAATAGGCTCCAGTATAAATTCATGTCCCGTATATCTCTAAATTAAAAAAAATACGCTACCAAATTCAAAACCGTTGCAAACGTTTTTGAAATTTCAATACGAACATACAGTGTAGCAGTACCGTGTAACCGACCTTTTCAATCGATTTCTGCAAATTCCTACCTAGATGTTTGCTTATTTTTTCATTCTAGCATTTAGTTTTATATTGATGAATAAGAATGTCAATTTTTTCAAAAAATATTTTTTTCAACGGTAACTGAGAGCGAGCAGCTTTAAACTTTCAACCGTCAAGGAGATGACAAGTAGAATGTATAACATTATTCGTATTGAACAAATTAACTGTAAGGCACCTTTTATTTGGATAATACTGTATGAAAAAGGTTAATAAAATATTCATGCGGGTTAGTCGTTCGTGAATGGTATTTCTTATAATTTAAGTACGTAAAAAGTTATATCTATCAATATAATATCTTGTTACCTCTAAACTAATGTTAATGATGAGTGTACAGTAATTAAACTTTCTCTATATGATAAGAAAACAAGGATTAAGTTTGTTTTCCTGATGATACACATGTCACGGTACGGCCTGAATCTTAATTTCGAAGAAAGTTTGTAAGAAACCGGTTAGCTCAAACGGGAGCGCATTCGCTCTGTAAGCTGTGTAAGCAAATGGTCCTGGGTTCGTGTCCCTGTCAGGGTGCATTTTGTCTCACCCTATGACATTTAGCACCTTCTTACTACATAAAGATAAAACTTGACATGAGTTTCATATACTGTATGGCGCTTTAAATCTGCCGTGCCAAATGTTTGCGTTTTTAGAGGTGTTTTGAATTGGCGGTGTCATAAGTTGGCGCAAATCACATCGACTGCCAAAATAAAACATTGGCATAAAATGTTATCCATTTATTGATAATCAAAATAAGATAAACTTGCATTACTCAAACTTAAAACTGTACAGTGTAAATATCCGACCATGACCGACTTAATTACTACGTCATACTTGTGATAACAATGCGATATTAGTAAAGTAAATAGAGTCAATGGGTTAAACTATTGTGCATAGTTTTAATCAGTTACACATTTGCCGACGAGTTTTACGACTCTGCTATGAAACACATTATGACGAATTCATAGTTAAGCAATCCATTGGAAATTGAGACAGAACTTCGCCGAGAAATACAACATGGTTACATACAATTTTAAACTCAGTTAATTGATACATATTATTCATTCTCAATTGCGTAACAAGTTCTTACAACATATATTAATCGCTCTGAAAGAGAGAGGGCTTGACATAAGCTAGTAAAACCTAACATGTCATACATATATTTTCATGCAAAGTAAACCTATATTGCTATTATTATACATACATGCAAAAAAGGGGTGATTGCACTTTAAAATATAAAAACAACAAGTATGCTAAAGATACATAATGGGAGGTCAAACAGTAAAAATGAAAACCACTTCCTAGATTTATGATGACGGAATTTTAATGATACTTCCTTGTAGAACTGATTTCAAATAAATTTAAAAGGATGTCTCAAGGTAATTCAAGCGGACTTTATAATAAATAAAGGACTCAACTGAACTGCAATTTTTATGTGAGAAGGACCACATATGAGCAGTACTTGAGCCTCATGTCAAGAGTCAACGTTTGTACTGTAACCAGTGGTAACTGCGTGATATGTTACTTTCAAGGACACTGGATTAAATGATGTTACGAACTATCATTGAGCATTCACCTGATAAACGGAACTGCGTTATATTTCATTCGAGGTACGTATGCAGTAGGCAAGACTATTATCATAAATGGACAAAAACAATGACAAATTATGATATACTGCAATGGAGTCATTTTAACTGAGATTCGCCATAGCAGAGTTTATCTGTGCTTCTTGACTAGCAAGGTCCAAAACATTTATCTGGCGACAAAAACAAGCAATTTAAAACTTGTTTTATATTTTTAATTTGTGACAATAATTGGCCATGGCTGGTATGTTTAAAGTACATGTATATTTAAACTCAAATATAAAATGATAGCGTTTTTGCTCCGGCAACGGTAGCAGAAACATAATTTTATGCTATTAATGCCTTATATTAGAATAGAGTCTTTCATTTCTCCAATATTGTTTGATGAATGTTATACAGTTCCACAGTTTCACAACATTTTCCGAACAACCGTAAGAGAACTATACTCTTACATAAGACTGTCTTTCTGTTTGGAATTGATCAAACAACAGGTCATATAGCGTTTTTCCAGCCATGGCAAAGATTGTGAGTAACATCGTCAGAGAACATCTATCCTGAAAAACATACAAAATTCTGGGCAGCAATTGAATGAGGTGGGAGGGTGGGTTTAATATATTTAAACAACATTTACAATGAATTATTATTTAACAATATAAACAAATCTTGGTCAGAGATGTTACCTCTTATGTGAGCTGTAGAAGAAAAGAACGCAAGTTTCGTTTTGTTTCGTTTAGAGAATTTTATCAAGGTCCGTCCCAAAGAGCATTTATGTAAGCTTGAGATCGGGATGAGACCCCGGCATGTCTCCCGTCATGCCTAAAAAATAGAATTTTGAGCCAAAAATAGGAGAAATTTACCTGACTGCAATTTCCAGTCAGTATCAGCTAGTTTTCCTTAGTGAGATATCCGAGAACAGTCGACAGCAAGCACTCTGGTGGTAGTGATTAACTCAGGCCTCGGCCACGGCCGCATCACATACAAGGCCTACTGGTATCTCTCTGCTTAACCGTACGAACGCCCCACTACGGGTGCTTAAGGCACCGGGTGCCATTTCGTACGTTTCAGCACAGTGCCGAAATCGGGTCGGTGAACCCTCATCCGGCACTGCTGAGAGACAGTCAGTACTCAGTCTGAACCAGTGGTCACAGCCAAAACTAGTCGTCTGTGTCCATCAGCCCAGAGCTGAAGCTCATCCTCAAGAGGCCCCATCCTACAGCAGGTTCTCTGGTAGTCTTCTCACGACAGAAGTTCGCTGTCTAACAGTGACCATAACGAGTATCTCAAGAGACGAAGCATGCATGTCTCCCACATGCTGAGAACCCGTTACGATCACTGCCGAGAGACTGGGGTGAGTTCCGGTCAAGGTTCACCCAGGCGGCCAAGACACACAACTAGGCGTGTCTTAGCTCCACCAGTGTGAGTGGGCCTACCATCAAAAATAGGTCAGTAGGTCACCACTCACTCCAGAGTTCCCTTTCCTGAGCGGGCCTACCAACAAGCTTCAAGCTCAATCTTGTCAGTAAGCACACCACCCATTCCAGGTTTCCTGCTGCATGATGCGAACTCAAGTATCCAAGCTGCCCCACACATGATGCGACTCTGTAGCCTAATCATTGAGAATAGGGGTACCAGCCCCTGCCATCAGGCTTCCCAGAGCACATGCTGTCAGTCGCTCAATCGTCCTTCTCCCCATTTCCACTGGCTAAAGAGAAATTTAGAGTCCCAAAAGTAGGTCACTCACGCGGCCAATTCCGACCTAGATGTGAGTGACCCTGTCCGAACGTGGCAAGAAAGGTTGCCTCCCCCCAGCACAAACACTGTAAGGAGGTCTTCTGGTGTCGTGGTAGAACCGCCCGTCATCATCCCGCTGTTGGAGTGGTGGTCCCCTGTCACCCGGCAGACGTCACCGGCACACAGGGTTCTTGAAGTGCAGAGGTGGACATCTCATCTCGGAGGTCTTCTTCTGTGGTGTGCGTTTAAACAACAAACGGCTCTTGTTAGAGTCACCCCCTCGTCGTTAGCTGAGGCCCCGACAGTTACTAGGTCGCTGTACCGAAGTACAAATGGACAAAGTCCTGTTATTGTGTTTGACCCAGTTTCCGTCGAGACCCCACGCCTGCTCCGCGACGTGCACGCCACGAGGGGCAGAGAGCAGAAAGAACGCAAGTACCGATTCCTCGGTTTATATACCCGCGAGAATTCAGTCAAGCGACATTCTTACGTCATTCCTGAAAGTCTATGACGGGTGCGGAGCTTGTTGTTTACGACAGATAAAAAGTTTAATCTCTAGCGATTAAACAAGATATTAGAAGATATTGTTTTAAAAGAAACCCCGTTCGTTTTATCTTTACAAATTCATAGCACTCAAACCCAATATGGCGGAGTCGTGCCACTGAAATCAAGGGAAATGATAAAGGTCTCTCCGGATTTAAATCTAAAGAAGATAAGCGATTCAAGAGAATTCAAGACTAATAAGAGGTGCATACGGAGTTACGAGACAAAATAGTGTAGTACGGTTATTCCTCACTTGATAACTATTTATAATTTGTCTCTGTTTATAACCTCTTTTTTATTTCACATCACCAAAATACCCGTGCACATATTTCGCGGGAGTTCTCGTGTGTGGATTAAAAGCTTCGGCGGCAATTTGTTTTCATGTATAGGTCACTGTGCGGGCTTTTGGGAAATGTTGTCATGTAAATAGATAAGTGAATAGTTCTTTGCACAAATATTACGAAACGAATGAAGAATCGCCAAAATTCTCGTGCACAAATTTCGAAGGAGTTCTCGCATGTAGACTCAAAGCTTAGGAAAATATTGCTAAGATCATTGTCCGGTGTGTAGCTTAAAAAATGACAAAAGGTTCATGCTAATAAATTTATTCACGTTAATATAAAGTTACTTAAAACATCCCTGTAAACGTTTAGAAACAGTTTTTATTGTTCGGCCAGTATAAAACACCATACCGTTATGTACCGGTATCAGGTAAAATGGATCCGTTGTGTTACCATGCCTCAATTTACACAATCACGCTACAGAATGTTTTTAAAAGGAAGTATCATGGTATTGTGCGACAATATTTACCTGGCACTCATTAATCTTCGCCAATATCTTCGGTTATGTTCGGGTGTGTTTTCGTTGTTTCAATTGATTACCATATCGAACAAATACATTTGACCGACTGAATTTCACACCGCAGAGACAGTGGCGTAATGGTAAGATGCCTTATTTGTATACAAGATTTCATGGGTTCGAATCCTGCACATATACTTTTATTTTTTTAAGAGAATGGCTATTTCTATTTAATTTGTGACACTGTCTTATGCACCATTTTTGCTTTTATATATTATGTGATTGTTGGTTGACTTTACTTTGTTTTCTGTATTTATTTTTTATGTACTTATACTTACTATTGATATTCATGGCATTTTCTTCGAAGTTCTTCGATATATTAACCGAGGCTATCCTCTCTTTAGATCTCATCTGTTTTTCAAGATGATTGGCTCGTCGGCATTTTCAGTTCTAAATACAAATGTATGCGGGACGACGGAGAAAGAATGCTCAAATAGTCATTAAAAAGTCTTGAAACCCGCTGCTGAACAAAGACTATAGTGAATACATTTAATGCAACGAAACGATTAAAAAAGGTAATACAAAAAATCAAGCATGACTCGAACCTGCATACGCTAGATTAGTACTCAAATGCCTTATCCACTACACCATTGCGGAATGCGATATCTGGTACACTACGAAATTGATATTTTATATCAATCGCTTGTTATATTTTTATCCGAAGATTACCGACCACATACCGACCACATACGAAATATTCATGAGTGCCAGTTCAATATTGGCGCATAATACTGTATGTGATCAGTATATTTACCCGATTGCTGAGTGTTGTGTGAAAGTCACCATTTAATTGGATAATACTGTATGAAAAGGGTCAATAAAGTACTCTTGTGTTTTCAGTCGTTCATGAATGGTTTTATAATTTAAGTACATGTACGTAAATAGTTCATCTCTATTAATTATAAGTGTAGAGTAGTTAGTGAATAACGGTCAATATTACGAGTAACATATTCGATAAGAAAATCAAGGATTAAGTTTGTTTTTCCGATAGACATGTCTCGGTACGGACTTAGTAACAATTCGGGAAAAACTGTGGAAGCGACCGGTTAGCTCCGTCGGGACAGCATTCGCCCTATAAGCGAAGGGTCCCGGGTTCGCCTCCAGGTCAGGACACACGTACCAACATACTTTTCTCACCCTGAGACATTTGGCGCTTTGTTACTGCATAAACGTAAAACTTGACAGGAATTTTTGCTCTGGACTGCCAATTCAGATGTCCCCGGTTCGAATCCCGATCGGGGTATTGGGAATTTGAGAAACGCCTATAAGGCCCGCTGGGATTCTTTTTATCACAGTTTTCTTATTCATAGTTTATTTTGGATATCCTGTAAGATAATCGTTGGTTTACTTCTGACACATTTTACTGTAATTAAGTATTGCCTTTATCTTCGCGAGTTATTTTTTGCGATCTTTTAATTTTGTATTTATTCACGAGTCATTGAATTCGCGAATGAGCACTATTTTGTATATACTTATTGTTGGTTTGCTATTTTAACGAAATTGAACTTCATTCCCGAAAACTAGCGAAAGTAAAAACCTCGCGAAGACTTTCACAGAATAACAATTAACGTTTCGGTACTGTTGGCTCTTTGTAACTTTCTAAACATAATTAGAATTTCAGCCCGTCAACACAGAGGAATAGTTTTAAGGAAATACTTGGCATATTGGAGTGTGTGACATTGTATATGTTGTACGGTTTATGGTTGACTCAAAATAACTCTAATAACTTTGTGATAGCGTATACTAGTATGTGGATCTCCTACACACTAAGTTTATTGTTTCTTGTATTTTTATGTATTTTAATAGATCGTATTTAAAAGTAACGCCCTACTTCTGTACTTGATACGTTTGTACAAGTTACAGGTGATATTCAGGAAAATAGATTGTGTATTTAGCGGGAGCGTTTGCATATATTTCAGAGCCGAAATGACTATGTGAACTACCAAACGGACAAAACAACTTTTAGGCGAAGTTACTACAACATAATGTCTTAGAAGAAGATGGCACGAATGAACAATAAAAAATATTAACCAATGCTTCCGTGATACACTGCTACTTTGTTGTGGTTCGTTGAGCATGACCTAGTCAAAATGGACTAAAGTGTACTCAGGTACTTTAGGAACTGAGCAACGTAAACCATTAATATGTGTTTATAGTTCCGCTTGCGTTAAATGTGGTACCTTTACAAATTTATGATTTACTAGCAAAAGCTTCCGCTTAAACCAGAGCCGCAGTTTGGCAAAAATTAGGCGAAAACACCTTGTTCTAGAGACGTCTTGAAGCAAACTTGGAGCACGCTCCTCCGGACAGTCTAGATATTCCATTCCGTAGCAGCTTGTACCTTTTGGGGTTACATTTCAATGAAAAGTGATTTTGCAGGGTTCTTTAATTGAATAGTACTTCATATGCTCATAAGCAAATCGACGACAGAAATCTAAATTAAACAATTTCAAATTCTTCGTGTCTTATGTAGAAATCATATATGTGACCGGGGAACATGGCTTTTGTACATTTTTTGATAAACAGTATTTTGATATTAATTGGTGAATATTTCATTTTCGTATGTCTGGTAGATAGACACTTAAATTTACCTAATGCGCCATTACTAACTCTCAAAAAAGACATCACATACAGTAATTAAACAATCGTATTTATATTGGCAGTATTTATTATGGCTAGCATTTCTAACAACATCCTCCATATTTGATGGCAAAACTATATATTGTTTCGATGCATATCATGTTTGGTGAAAATATATATGTCTTCTTTCCATTTCATGTTTATTTCATAGATTACGGCCAAAATAAGGGAAAAAACGCTGTTGTCATGGCAATAGTCTTCTACAATGTTAAAACAAAAGAGACAAATTCGTCTAAGCATCTAATGAATGCTTTGAGATCTGCATATATGTGACATATATGCAGTGCAGCATTTCAACGTTCAATCCTACGCGGTCATCAATGTGTACGATGCTGTCCTCCTCTAGTTTCAATCTCAAATGGCCAAGAAAAAATAAGAGACAACATTATTTCCCAGTAGTCTGAAACAGTTTTTACATCTGAGTAAATATGGTGACTTTGTCTGTTAGCTCTTCTTGGTTGTGAAGGTTGTATATGAAATTCTAATACAGCGTTGAAGCTTTTTCATAGCGAGCATTCTACACATCAGTAGCTGAATAACAATTCTGAGCTTCCAAGCCAATTCAAGTTCGTGCAAAACAAGGGAACTTCACATCATCGGGTGGATCTCACTGCCTGACCCCAAACCCTCCGTTTTTAAGTAACAGCTTCGTGCGATTGTGAATTCCTCAAAACAATAAAACGTTGACAGGGTTAAGATGCATTTTGAAATGATGTCTTTATTAATAACTAAAACAAAAAAATATGTAAATTAACCTATGTTTAAACGTGTGTAGTCTAAAATAGTTCAATATATTGAAATACGCTGAATATAATAGACATCATTAATCTTAAGATGTTTTGTCTTTCTTTTAAAGCATTTTTTTTCAAAATAACTGACAATCACAATTTTAGGAAACACATTTAGCACTAACTATACTACTTTAACAACGACAATTACCGAATACATAAGTTAACCTTTATAACATATTTATTTCTGTTGAATATAAGTGGAAGTCCGTTTGTAAATTTCCTAGTCAAGATTAAGTGAACCATTCGTTTTGAACAATCTGTTATGTACAAGTGTATAACTCAGTAGAAGATGAAATGGGCATAAAGTACAGCCTTAGCACCATCAAGCATAATACTTAAATACATCCGTCATGACTTAAATACATCCGTAATGACTTAAATACATCCCTAATGACTTAAATACATCCCTAATGACTTAAACTGACTGACTGAGTGGGGTTATTTACCCTCGGTACTTGGCTATTGCCATATGACCGAGCGTGGCTTACAGAAAATTATTGTAATACATATAATTATTAAATGGTAAGTAAATACCATTTGCCACGTGTGGAGGTACTTATATATTACCCATAATGCTCCAAGCTTGCCAGAATCAGCCCGCTCGGTAGCTCATGGGACCTAAAAACGATTGAAATTCCATTCGTATATCTTAAAAGAACCTATGAGTTGGTTGAAACATATTTTTTATGCTTGCAAAATTTATTAAAATTCAAGTTTTCGTTATAACTTTTTAATTAATGAACATAATATATAAGTGTGACCACTCATTTTCTTTATCTTTTAGATACATATTCAAAATTGTTATTATTTTTAACATAAGTTAAATGGTTTGATTGCTGGAGCTGGCATGCGAAAACGGTGACCCATATTTGATAATAAAAAATATTTAATTTTCATTGGTCGCAGCAGAACAAGTGCCCGCTACGCCATTGGTCAGAATTACCGCTAAAGAAATTCTGAAAAGTAGGTCAATCCGCTTTCGCACGCCAGTCCAGGTTATCATTGTAATGTGTAGGCATGTCAGCCAGGTATATATAGTAATAAGATTATATAAAAAACGTGAAGAGGTTTAAATAAAAATGTTATGTGCATTATGTTTTTAAAATATTCTGTTTAGTTTACAAAACATCAAAAATTTAAGATATTTCCTAAGATTAAAATATATTACACAGGGTATCTATCTCTCATCTGCATTAATTCAATAAAGATTGAATGTTTAGAGTGATTGTGCCCTTTATCCGCTGTATTAAATCACGGTACCTACTATGAGGTGAGACCCTCTTTTTTAATATATATAAGAGTGTCTCACCTTAGCATGGGCTCAGGATAGCTTGTGCTCCACAGTTACAAGAGCCCATACTATTGCAGCCTGCTGCATAAAAAATTATAGTAATGATTATTTACAAATTATTTTCAATTGTTATGAATATGAATATATATAAGATGTTGATGCATATGATACGTGGAGTCTTTTCATAGTAGGTGCCATAACGTTTGTATCCTCCCTAGAATGTGTTGATTAAGTGTACCCTGTGATTTTAGACTACTATTTTAAGTAAAACAAAAATTTATATATCCTGGGTATATATAATAAGAAAATGGATATAAAAAGGTAGACTTCCGCTAACGGCTCCTCAATAGGGCCACTATTAAACAATCGAACATTTAAGACTCTATACAATGTCTATATACACTAAAAGTCATACCCAGGATATAAACAAATTAAATAAAAATATACATAGTTATTGTATTGGTTTGGTTAAAATATGGGCTGGCTTCCGTCGCGTTACTCTTCCGAATTTCGCATTGATGCAGCTTGAAATAGCGTTTGGGTGCAACCAATAATCACAAATTGCAACCGTTGCTATAATTTATTAGTTACCGGAATGGAGCAAACATTGCTAGAACCCATGTAAAATGTGAAATAAACAAACACATTCTATTCCGGGTTCAAAAGTGAGAGCATGTCCCCAATTAATACAATAATGAATAAAATATCAGGCACTGGCTCGCTTTCCCGTCGACTATGTGAATGTCTGGAAAAAATGACTTAAATACACCCGTAATGACTTAAATACATCCGTAATGACTTAAATACACCCGCAATGACTTAAATACATCCGTAATGACTTAAATACATCCCTAATGACTTAAACACACCCGTAATGACTTAAATACACCCGTAATTACTTAAATACATCCGTAATGACTTAAATACATCCGTAATGACTTAAATACACCCGTAATGACTTAAATACACCCGTAATGACTTAAGTAATGGTGTCAAAAGATAGTATAATGACTTTCTGTAAAGGAATCAACTATCAAAACATTTGGTGCGTTTAAGAATGCTCGTATTATAACCTCTCTCAATCATTTTTATTACGAAACGGTTGACCGAAAGTGTCCTGGTTCTTTATCCAACGGACTTGGTAAATAACATATCCATATCAAGATGCGTAGATAACTAATACGTTTTTTGGTATATTTTTTGAAATATTTTAACTTCAAACATGCAAAACGAATAGGCTGTGTTTTAAACATGCAAAACGAATACGCTGTGTTAGTAAACTCTGTATGACGTATATCGTCTCTCTAGTCATTATTAAGTAGATATTTCTCCATTAGTAATGCTCTAAAATGAAGCTTATTTGGCTGAAACACCTTAGGGTATATGTTTTCATCATATCAGAAAAGTAGGCGTTGTTTACGTTGAAATGACATCCAAATATCTTCAATTACATCACTTTGCGAAGTATTTATTCTGTTTAGAGCAACGTGCTTGATCATTAAGCAACTTGGACATTCTGAAGGGAATTATTACTTTAAAAGTAACCTTATTTAGTAGCGTTATACACTTAACAACTTTTCCAATGCTACCAGTAGCCTTTTCGCAATAACTTTAAAACTAAACTACACAACTAAATGAGGTAAAATGTTTAGGGGCAATTAGATAATATATAAGACACTGTTTGATTCAAAGTTAGCAACAAAAACAATCCTCAAGTTAAAGATTTTATGAATAATTTGATACAACCCCTATTTTTCAAATTCGCAAATTTTGCCAATAATTAAAATTTGTAAAAACGCGTAAATACGCTTTATTTATAAAATTCTATCAAATTCTTTAAACTGTTATTTTTAATACCAATGAACTGAAACAGTTATCAACTTTTTGCAAAAAAAAAATTGTTTATTATTTTCACTTTGTTGGCAAACTACATGGCGCGACATTTTTGTAATACGTCATTTGGCAGGGATTCTTTCAGAATTTGGTTTGGGGATATCGGTGAACACAAAACCTGCTGGTGTCATAATTTATAAACATTTTAATCTTAAAAGTTACATGAAAGAATCTTTGATTCTATTTGCATTCTTCATTTAAGGAATAATTAGGACATGTGCTTGAGTCAGGTTATATCATACCGGACAACTGCCTTTCTAGCTACAAAAATGGTGAACATTCTACCAATAATTTTACAATTTTTCATGATTTATCAAAGGCGTTTACCTTATTATCATTAAATATAAAACATACCTACTTTTTAAATCCATTGAATTTTGTATCGGTTTCAATCTTAGAAACTTTAAAGTAAACCAGTTGACGTTAACTCGCTAGTTTTTATCAATTGAATTCATACGTAACTTTGCGAATTTGTATAACGTGGGATGCATCAAATAAATTACAAAATTTACAACTTGTAGAAAAATTTTGTTTTAATTTTGTACGTAACAATGTCTTTTACTTTAATTTAGTTGCCCTGGAAATTTAATCCCATTATCTTGTGCAGTTTTAAAGTTATTGCTAAAAGGCTGCCGGTAGCGTTAGAAAAGTTGTTAAGTGTATATTATTTTTAAGTGAAGGTTCGACTACACGTTGTATATGCCTTTTGAAAGATGATGAAGTTGTGAGAATACTTTAAATGTAAGAATACATATTGGCCATATGCCTTATATATACCATATCTCAGCCTTAGAATGTAGTGGGTAGTAAGGAAAGTTTCTCTTCTATAAATGGATCTTAATTAGCAATGAACCAGAGCTATGGACAAAACTGAATGTTGAATTACAAAGCAATTAAAATTTGCAGACAGGATTATTATTTTTTTATTATATGTTTTATATTTGAAAGCAACTGTATCTTTATTTCGCCTATGATGAATTTCTGATCCGGAATGTAATTTACTCCAGGCGTGCACGTAAAGATGGGAAATGTCGAAATGAAAGTTTGCAATAAGCATTACTCTAGTGTATTACATTATCATCCAACTGTTTTACTTTTTCTTGTCCGATCTGTCAATTAAAAATATCGCAAAGCGGCGAGCTGGGGTTTTCATCCGTTTTCAATAATAATTCAGGTTTGCATTTCTCTGTATAGCTCTAGTTTGCATTTTTCTATATAAATCATTTGTGACATGTCGCACACTACAACGAACAATCCCACTTGGTTCGCTAACACGCAAGAGCATAATGCATCTCAAGCAGTATCATAGTGTGCAATCTTTCTACTGTATTTAAAGCGTCTTTCGATCAAACTGAAAGAACTAGAAAAAAAGACAACCGATGAAAGTGCCTCTTAATTTCGTTTCAGCTTTAAGCAAGAAGTCTGACCTTCCTAAAAATATCCCATTTAGATATATATATACTGAAAGAATGAACGAATCTACGTCCCTCCTACAACATCCACATCGCATGTTTATAATTTGTCATCATGTTCCTTGAAGCGAATATATAATTGAGCGAACAATCTTATTACACATTACTGTATGGGCATCTAATACATGCATGTATGTGGCATTTAATGATGAGACTTCCTCTCAAGTATCGTTTTGTAAAGGGATTGTCTGAGCTTTTGCAAGTCCGTCTGGTTATAAATATAACAAGACAATTCATTTCTTTTACGAAATTATTGGTTTTATTTAGCTTATTTGTCTCAAATAAATATGTAATGCAGCAACTTAATTAACTATAGAATAGTGTTTCTTTCAGGCTGGTTCAAAATGTCATACACGTGCATCAACCCACCTTCAATAAACAAATGGGAAATATTAAAACACATCTGATGCTGTTATTCGTTTTCAAAGTATTTATCCAGACTTCATTATACATCTGCTTGGGCACTACCATGTAGCCGATACGGTGTAATCATTTCATTCAAAGATAGTAGACACATCACCAATCTGCAGATAGGTGGCCTTCACTACGGCTTATTTCCATTATTTAAAAGACTTCATATTGACTCGAAATAGGATAAATCTATGCAGAGTTTTAGAATTTATGCATGACATGCATTCACATCCCCGGTAATTGATCAACGGTAATTATGAAGTCAGAACAAGTCCTACTATTCCGTTTGTAGAAGATAGAAATTTAAATGCAATATTGCGATTTTTGTGAAAATAACACTCAAAACTGTCAACAGAAAAACTACGAACGTTTGGACATTCAGTTAAACGTCATATTGACATTTATAGTTTAAATCTGAAATATGTATAACAAATGAAAGTAATATCTAAAGGAAAGTTTTGGCTTTACGCGAACCACGTCCTCTTTTTGATTTCTAAAACTGGTAAAAATGCTTTGTTCATCTGCACCAAAGAGAACCAAAGACATAAAGATAGATGAAAGTTAGCCTTCCATATTAAATTAACTAATTCTATAATATTCGACGAGGTTCTTGTTCCAAATATTGTCAACAAATTTTGTCAAAAAGCTATTAATATTCTAAACTTACAGACATATTCTTAATATGGAACAATAAGACAGGTCTATAATAGTTTTTATATATATAATAAAATAATTCTATATAATCAGTCGAGTGGATGCTAAAAGTAGCCCGGGGAGACCCCATATACGACACAGCTTTTATATATAAAATTACCTCGCCAAAAAACATGTAATTAGTTTTCTCTGATAATGCTAAGTACTTATTAAATGATACTAAAGGGTAAAATGCAATGAACTTACCACATACACATTACAACAGCAATATCAAAGAAAGATATCCAAACTATGGATGGTATCATTATAACTGACATGTTTTCCTTTCCCAATCCCGTCCATTCAATCATTATGTCAGGATGATATTGGTCATTTTTACGATAATCTTTGCACATTAAAATGAACCAATCAGCTTTAAGTTATGATGGTTCTTGAGGGACAGACTTCAAAGGCGTTAACCTCGTATTTAACCTATTTTATGTGTTTTGTTCAGTGCTTTGTATTGTATCTACATGTATGTACATCTATGGTTTGCCCTTTATTTTTGCATTTGGCAAAAGAGTTGCTTTTATACTTATTACATAAGCTGATCTAACCTTGTCTGCTGTTTCTTGGTTGGAGGATTCATTCTTCTGTGTGTATGTCTGGTTGTTGGTTACTGATGTGACTGATGGTGTTTAGGGATTTATTTATTCATTTTTACTTTTAATTGCTGATATTTGTCAGGTTTTAAATCTACCCCGTATTATCATGACCTTTGACATATTCAGTTCTAAATCCTGCGCTAGGTGAAAAAATAAATGGCAATACAGCTTTGTATGACATTTAAACTATACTAATCTGTCTCATTTAAATAATACATGTACAGAAATTTCTGTGCTATGATTGGACTGAATAGCACGAATCTTAACTACTTTTATAGCAGACTTTAAAATATAGATACGCAGTGGTAATCTAATTTTTAAACATGTACAGCTTAGCCTGTGATAATGTTATAAACAAACAATGTTATGGCTTAGTCGTTTTTTTTATGATGATGATAGGTGTGCGGGTTTGCAGCTTAGCTTATATTGTGAGGGAGGCCAATGGTTAAAAAATTGCTTCCCTTATAATGTAGGCACTTAGGAATTATTGATCTTGGTGTCGTTACCGATTCGCGATTAGGTTATAGATGTCTACTGATAATAATAGTCTCTTGTAATTCTTAGATAGAATGGCCAATTGCATGTTGTGTGTATTGTTTATTTATATGTTTGTAAAGTATGCACATGTATAAGATGAGACTTAAATAAACTAAACAAACTATTCAAATGGCGGAGTTTCTATGTAATCTCTAAGTGTGTTAACTACATAAATAGCAAACGGTTGCTTCTATCCGTCTCAGTCTTTTTCAGCGACATACCTTTATGATCAAATACTATACCCCAATGGCTGTTTTCATCATACCAACAATTGTGAAAAACAAATCACACGATTCAGTGTGAGATAGCGTTAGTGATGAGGGTTAAAGCACACATGTTTGAAAAATGGTATTCCTGTGCGAAAGACCGATACTCAATAACACCAAATTAAAGGCTTTACGAATCTAACACTTTCATCTATTGTTCACAGATTGATCAAATACATTAACATTTACTGAATGTGACAAAACGTGACGTTACGCGTCTGACATGAAAATCAGATTTCTGTGAAAGTGCGAGAGTAAATGATTGAACTGAAATGTAAAAGAACACGATCATGTATTCGCAGTTTATAGTATTTAAGTCTTGAATTGGGTACAAGTTCAATGCACTTAAAAATTTGTTCTTTAAAAGACATTTAGTAAGTAAGAAAACGGTATAACTTTAGAACACATAATGGTCATATGCCAAGCGAATATATGTTATGTCTTACATGTATTATATAATTCCATGTATAGATAGATATATCTTTTATTACAGTGACATTTGTACATCATAGCAAATAGAACCTCGACATATAATTAAATTAAATACAACCGGCCCGATGGGCCTGTAAGTCAATTTTTAACAAAACAAATTAAATTTCTGATCTGAAAAACAATAAATGGACAATTTATATAGTTACAGAATATATTGTTACATCAAATGTAAATTCGGTTTGAATTAGCGATGGGTTAAAGACCTTCGCCTAGAAATCGCACTTAAGAGATATTTAGCTGTTTTTCTCGGAAAGTTCACCAATAAAGTTCTTCATTTGACTGTATATTTAGATGTGACACAGTGTCATAAAAAAAGTATCTGTCTTAGATCATTATACATATCACATTTGAGAAGGTTTTATTCCACCTCATTTCGTACACACTGTCTGCACAATCTGTTTTCTAGTTCTTCGCCAGTGAAACGACCAGTTTCGACACTTAAAGGGCGTACACCACAGCGAAATTGTGCCATAATTGAGCGTTCGCTTCTTGGCAAATTAAGTTTCACATACATTTCTGTTTCATAGCTACTTTTGAAGAGTTTATAAGTTCTGAGTTTTGGAGAAAAGTTCAGTTTTTTTGGCCAAGTACCTGTATAATAACGAAATAGTCTCTGTTTTACATCGAAAATATCCACATGTGATTTGTTAACAAAAACATCAGGTAAATCAATATAATCAAAAACTTGACATATTTCTGAACACCAGTTACAGTTTATATTTGCATGATCATAATCGTACTCAAAAATGTTTTTCGTTAATCGCGTGTTGGAAGCCAGCCCATGTCACCATTGATTGCCAAAGTTTGTGTAAATCTGTGAACACCCAAGAAGAAACGAATGGCCCTGTTTTGCACTGAATCAATGGCCGGCTGTGACTTAAATCCCCACACCGAGGAGCTATAGTCTAAAACTGGAGTAACGCAAGCATTATAAAGCTTTTCATAAGTAGAGAAACCGAACTCTTTAATACAGTTAACTTTTGCACAAATACCACCAAGTGCTCGTCTTGCTCCAGTAGAGAGAGATTTAGATGATTGAATAGTCTAGTTTCTCATGAAAAATAACCCCTTAGTACTTATATTGGTCAATCGTTTCGATAATATTATCACCTATCCTAAATATGTTTTGTGATCGAGGCTGTCTTGATAACCTAAAGTGAACAACTTTTGACTTTTTGTATTTATCAACAGCCTCCAGCGCTTACACCAGTCATGCATTGTGTTTAACATCAGCTGAAGGTCATGTTCGTTTTCGGCAAGAAACACTATATCGTCTGCATATAACAATAAGGAACATTTAGTATTCCCAAGTTGAACTCCAATGTCTTAGCCATTAATTTTAGAGGCTAAGTCATTGACGAAAACTGAAAAAATTGTGGGAGATAAATTATCCCCCTGTCTCACCCCCGAGAAACACTCAAACCAGTTTGTCATTGACCCATTTATCTTGATACACGAAACTGTGTCAGTATACATGCTTTTAATTGAATTATAAAATTTCCCATCCACATTGTTTATGAGCAGTTTGTACAGAAGTAAATCTCTGTCCACGAAATCAAAAGCCTTCTTAATGTCAAGAAAGGCTGCTACGACATTTTTCTTGTTTTTTTATAATGCTATTCAAAGCAAATATATGGTCCTCACAAGAACGCGACTTCCGAAAGCCATTTTGTTCCTCGGCTATTATCTCATTATTTTCCATATACGCGCTAAGTCTTCTATTCAAAAAACTACTGTACAGTTTCGATATGCAAGATAGCAAACTCACTCCTCGGTAATTTAGGGGCATACGATTATCCGAAGCGGGGTCTTTCAAAATAGGAAATATAATTGCTTTCCGCCGTAGCGATGGTACAATACCCGAGTCAAATATCTTTTGAAATAGATGTCTCAAAGTTCAACTGGCTATTGCTAACATACCGAGGATCAAACATGTCATTTTCCATCATAAACTTTTGCTGTTTACACTGCTCATAAAAAGTTTCATCAAAATCCTCCATTATACAGGTTCGCAAAATCGCATTCCCATTTTTCGAAAACAACTTTTCATCAAAGCAAGTAGTTCTCGTTTCGTCTATAATTTCAACTGGAATGGTAGATTTTTTTCTAGACCCTAAAGATTTCACCTTATTCCAGAATTCATTTGGGTTCTCCGTAGAAGAGCCTTCAATTTCATTTGCAAAATACTTCCGGTATGCGCCTCGCACTGCCTTAAACGTTTGTCAAACATATTGCGTGCTGTCTTATATTCATGTCTTTTTAAAACAGACGAAGCCCGAGACTTCGCTTTCAAGTACTGCTTTTCTTAAGCGCATATTGTGTGCCACAACTGAGACAATTCTTCATTCCAGTATGATTTTGTGTATTTATAACGTTTTCTCGTCGCTTTTTTCGGGGAGAAGCATGATATATTTTCGTTCATTTCTCTCAGAATAACGTGACACAACCGACCGTAAGCAATATCAATGTCAACTTGCGTTTCATTAATGAGTCGCCTCGATAACTCAAGGGGAGCGCTCAGGGGAACCTCAGATTGAAACATATCACTCGGAATACGCGAAAACATATAACGTTTCTTATCTGGGACTGTAGTACTATTGTTTGATTCTGAGTGGTCAATGTACAAAGTAATAAATTCTGTTAATAAAAATGCATGATCTGGTATTCTAGACCGATTACCTAACATATGGTGTAAGTTTTGAGAGTCAATGATATCCTGGCATGAGAGAACTTTAAAATGATAACAAGACGACAGTATATCAGGCGGTACACACATGTAATAACAAACTAAAGTAGCAATGGAAAATATTCACCGGCGATATATATATGTCTTTATTAAGCATTTATTTAAACCCGATAAGTAAGGCTAAGTGTAATAAAATATGCGAACAAGATAAGGGATATTTTATACTTGAAAGCAGCTCCAAGTATGAGTTACAGTTACAGTAATATGAATTTGAATGAAATTGCAGATGTATTAGAGTTGCATGTCACATTATAAGATTTGTGTTTGTGTCAAAATAGCGTGGAAAACATGGCGTGTATTGTCGAGCTCACTTTTGTATTACTTTATGTTCTCCCACGTTCTATCGTCTGGAGTCTTGAGGTGAAGTAATTGTAGAGCATTTTAGGTATAATTCTTGGTATTGTAAGTATACGTCTTTGGTAATTTTATTTGGTTCGAAGGTAGCTTACTAGTCACTCCATCAGCGCTAAATATCATAAAAAATGTTTATTGTTTATTTCAGTCTCGTCATTGTACAATTGTACAAATTGTACAGATAAAAACCTAAAATTCCTCTGCTAACTATATAAAGCGACTGCCTCGTGGAAGGAAAAAAAGAAAATTTTCAATTCAAGAAAACAATTGTCATTACTGATCAGGGCAGATATGATAAGTGACAAGTTTTCAACAAAAGAAACAATAAAATGTGATGTTTTGCTTACTATTATTAAAAATCAGCCCGAAACGGGTGGGCCTTGGTAATCAATATTTTTAACTCGCACAAATTAGCTGACACCGTAGTGTAGGTAAGGCCCTGTAAATTTTTGAAGCGCAAAGATCCGAGTTCAAAACGCTGGCCCGGGTAAATATTTTTTTCTACCTTTATTTTTAGCTCTTACAAAAGAAAAATCTTGAGCTGACAAATTGAATATATATGATTTTACCAAAAGTGTAAAATTTAAAGAATTTGGAGTGCAGTCGCTTTAAAATCTGCCTTAAAAAGTGAAAATTTAAGACCCTGAAAAGGAATACTGTGCAAATGCATTATTCAATAATGAGTGTAAAATAATGGGACTACACTTGATTAGATCAAAATTTAATGTAGTTTGATTAGCAAGAGGGTTTTAGATAACTTTAAACACTTTGATACTAAAACATTATTTAGTACATTACTAACATAGTTTTCTAACAAAAAATATAAAATAGTAATAATACAATTACGTAAGCTTACTTAAAATTGAACTTACTATCACATTGAATCGTCACGAAATGTTTTTGGCATATATTGAGGGTATTCGTTTGTTTTGAGTGGATATGGAACAAATCTCACCGTATCACTCAAAGTGATACAATTTTCACATTTTAACTCGCGCTTCGCGCTCGTGAAAATATTACAGTTGTATCACTTTGAGTTGATATATATTCCATATCCAATCAAAACAAACAAGTTTTCTTTTTATTTTATGCTAACTTTTAAAACCAAAGCAAAAATATGTATATGTATATGCATTACTTAAAAAGGAGTTCTGGCAGACCTATATCACCCACATTGTGACTGATATGAAATATATATCATCATTCTATATTTCACTGATATAACACAGTTTAGTTCTTTATTTTGCTCGGAGTTAATGGGACTTTGTATCTTATTCATGACACTTGTGACTAGCCATAACAAGCTGAATTACTTAAATAATTTGTCTGTTTACTACTATTATGTTAAGACCAGCATTCTATGATTGGTCGATGCATGCAAAGTTGGATATGCACGGTGACCCAATGTGGTGTATCTAGGTCTGAAATACTGGAAAACAGTCACGAGTACAGAGCATTTGACGTAAACTTTTGAGTATTCTATTACAATACGATGTGAAACTTTTCGCCTGACAGACAAAAACTAACCAAGAGGACACACAATAAACTGATGACATCACATTTATTCACATCAAATCTTAATTAACGTATTTCAAATATATGTAGGTCAAAAACAGCTTGATGTAAAGAATACGTCATCGGAACAACGTTCTTTCACGTAGTTATGAATTATTTCTTTGAGTTTTCTAATTGTTATGTCATTAAAATTACACATATCACAATAAAGTTTGGAGTTCAAATAATCTCGCATTAATATCTTGTCATGTCTTTTGTAGTAACGATGACGTTTTATCAGTATCGGAAAAATGTGTAGGATCCGCTTTGCTGAAACAGATATGTGCGACCTTTAGCACTTTGTATGAATAAAAGGCAATAATGCAACGAATCTTGTGCCACTTAACATTGATACGCTCTATCCATAAGAGTTACTATGCATTTTCATGGACTGTCGATAGCTTTCATATTTTCATGCTATTTTAACTGGTATGCAAAAGCAATATATACATTTTCAAAGAGAGACTCCATACTAAAAGTGCCGTTACACTTGGAAGATTTGCTAAAGGGAAGTAAGTAAACAGTATAAGTAACTGTACTTTTTACGATATAACTATTTTGTGATTTTTCATTTTTGTATTTATTTTAGGTGTAGATTTTTACTTTTTAACAGGTAAAGTATCACAATACCGGTGAGTGAGTTTGCACACCTTGTAACTTAATAAGTTTCAGAGTACAAAAATGTTATGGAACACGCTATATCCGAAAAGCAACTGAAATCTCCAAAATGTTGGAAATGATTTGTTTTCCATATTTTAATCATGTAACAGAGCAAGCATTTTCTATGATATAAAACCTGAACTAAAGTATAGATATCAGATACGATTGTTACAACGCGAGAAATCGTTTTAAACGAACAAGGAATATTTTCTTACTAAATAAAGACGATGAAAATAGGCGTCAGTTTATCAATGCCAGAACAAATTATAATCGAATTAAAAGAATTCATAAAAATATATTCAATATTAAAGAAAAACGTAATCTAACAAATTTAAGTAAATATGATGCCAAAAGTTTTTTGAAGAAAATGAAAAGGCAATATAGATAAAAGAATGTAAAACCAAACAACTTTAATTTATCAGATGTATTCAATCACTTTAAGGATTCAATCACTTTAAGGATTTACATGGTATGGATAGCTTGATTAACGAGACAAACGATGGTGATGATATTTTAGATGATATTAGCCATGACAAAGAGCTTGATTGTGATATGTGGAATTTCGATCTGCGGTTTTTCACAAAATAATAATAAAAGCAGCGGTATTGATACTAAAATTGCCGAAGTATATAAAAAATTCGTTTGACATTATAGCGCCGTTCCTTTTACCATTATCTAGTTTGCTTTTTTATTTTCGTTAATGACATTATGTCAAACATCGATGAAACCATAGATGGTTTATTCACAATCGATGATCTAAAAGTATATATTTTACTTTTTGCTGATGATACTGTTCCCTTTGCTCATACTCCACAAGCCTTACAATTTCTACTTAATGATCTAGACAATTATTGTAATACATGGGGTTTCAAAATTAATACTATAAACACGAAAATAATGATATTTGAAAAGGGAAGACACACTACTCACGACTTCAATTATAACAATACAATTCTCGAAGTCGTAAATTCTTTCAAATATTTCGGTATACATTTATATAAACATGGTGGATGGATCTTTCTACTGCCATTGGCCAACATAACAAAAATTTGAATCCATTATATCATTTAATTCTAATAAAATTATAAACAATTTAGCTAATTTCTTATACATTGCCTTCCAAAGAAGACAGGTTACTTAATGAAATTGTATCGAGTTTTTGAAACTAGTTTAATACACAACGTAGTTTTAGGTTTTCAGGAAAATTACTGATTGATTCCAACAAGAATATATTTTTAAGGTCCTCAGGAAAATATGTCATTATTTTTTGCATGCATACTGTATATGTAAATGAATGTTTTATCTGGCTATACATTTGCTATGTGCTGTTTTATGCCAATAAACATATGTTATGTTATGTTATTTTTTGTTTTAGTAAAGTACAAAGTAAGCTGCTAATATTCATTAGCATGTTTTCCTTTTAATAAATGTGTTTCCCTTTGAAAAGAAAATTGTTTACAATCGGATTAATGTTTTCGAAATTTATAATGTTTTGGACACCTTTTTCAAGCAGAAATGAGTTTAATCATTTTTCGATTTTTGGATTTAAAAAATATTTGTAGCTCTAATATACCAAGAAAATATTCAAAATCTTTCCTAACAAATCTTTTAAAATCGAAATTACGTGCTATTTTATATCGCAGTATTTGTAAATTCATTTTCAATGACGTTGTAAAACATAAAAAAACGATATTTTCATGCAGAAGCGACAAAAATATGAAATAACTGTAAACATCAACATTGTTCAGATTGTATAGTGCATCATTTAATCACTGTTCTGTCCTTATTTTTTCTATTATATATCGAGAATCGCTAATTGCTGATTTGGTGTGTCAAATTCTGCGTTTACCTTATTATATATGTTGTTTTTCCCAATTATATATGTATCGCACTATCACATTGCCTTTGCACATTCTAGGAAACATATGACAAGACATCACGCAATGTCGCAAAAACGTACCAAAATAACTATTTTAATATACTAGTAGCATGTTCAGATCTATTACGAAAAAGAATAATAATCAAACGTATTGTCAAGTGGAAATCAGAAGTTGTTATATAAACATGTTAATTATTTATATATCTGTAAAATTCCTGTTTACACTTTTTTATATTTCCGGAATCTATTATATGCATGCAGATAAATCTTTAGGTATTATCAGTGGAAAAATATGACCCCGCATCGCCTGAGTCCTTAAATTAATTTTATATTCTTTGCAATATATCTTAAGAAAAGCAACACGAGTGAAATTTCCTGATACTAGAAGTATACGTAATTCAAGTTTTTCCCCTAAATTTTAGCTATATGCTTGAAATTAAATAATCAATAAGAAACAGGTTCTTTCTAAAGAAATTTAATTTAAAAAAAAGAAGATATTTTATTTTAATGACCACAGAAAGTATAACAACTGCTTGCATGCAATCTCAGTTGAATTGTCAAGCAGATAATTATGGTTAAAATCAACGAGAATAGCGCTTTTTTACAGAGAAAAATAACATTCAGTGACACAAAATTTTAAACATATTAAAATAAGTAGTAAATACAGATAAAAATTATAATTACAACAATAATATTATCAATAATTATGATGATATTGTTGTTTTTAATAGCGGTACAAAGAAACAAGTAAATCATTCTATCTTGCTGTGTAGCATTAACAAAAGAAATTACTAACAAATGCAAAAGCTTAATGTTCTAGGAGAGGAAAGACATACATTAGTGGTATAATCCACTATCTATTCAAATGTGTGAGTTATTAGCACTTCTGACCCTCGGGGTAGACAGAGATGTCCGTGTCCTGAAAACAATGTAAGCTCCTGGCTGCCATCCATTATCTGAAATGTCAAAAGTAATTGTTGCCAATTCCTAATTCTTGTGGGTCTGAAAATAATGAAGGGAAATATTTTGGTTAAAAACCTTCAACGGGGATTATAGCCTATGATTTGCAAAAGGGAAGTAAGTAAACAGTAAAAGTTACTGTACTTTTTGCGGTGTTGTCAGTTACTGACCTTTTTATTTTTGTATTTTGAAGTGTTGATTGTTTCATTTTAACATCATACACATTTGTATCCTTGTTCTGTCCTCATTTTTTTCACTTTATATCGAGAGTCTAAAGTGCTTACGGGACAATGTAGAACTGCTAGTGTTGTTAAACAAATGTCTACGCTTACCTTAAAATATATGTTTTTCATCATATTTGTCTCGCGCTACCACAATGCCTGTGCACTTTAAAGAAAACGTATGACAAGACATCACGCAATGTCATAAAAACGTACCAAAAACAACTATTTTATATACTAGTAGCATATTCATATCATATTACGAAAAGGAATAATAATTTAACTATTGTCAAGTGGAAATTAGAACTTATTATATAAACATGTTAATTTATTTGTGTACCTGGGGATTTTTTATTTTGTTTTACAAGATCCATTTTTTGCATTCGGATAAATCTTCAAGTATTGTCAGAGGAAACATCGCATGAGTCCTAAAATCATCCTATTTTTATCCTTTACAATTACATGTATATCTTTAGATAAAGCAAACATCCGATGAGTTTCCTGTCACTAAAAGTATGCGTGATTCAAGTATTTTCTATTTTTTATGCAACATCTACGATTTTAATGTATTAATAATCGAACTATCAACAAGAAAAGAAGAACTTTGATACAAATATATATAATATCTATAATGTTTTATTTTAATGGCCAAGGAAAGTTATTAGAATCTTGTTTTAAATCATGTTTAAAATCAACACAAATATCGCTTTTATAAGAGAGGCAAAATAATATTCGATGTCACAAATTTTAAAAATAATCATTTAACCAGTTAATAAAGATAATACATTGTAATAATGATTACAACTGTTACATTCATAATGATGATGTTTATGATGATGATGATGATGATGATGATGATAATGATGATGATGGTGATTTTAATGGAGTAAATTACTTTATTTTGCTGTGTAACATTAACAAAAGAAACTACCAACAAAAGCATCAGCCAAATGTTCTAGGACAGGAAATACATGCATTAGAGATACATTTGATGTATAATCTACTATCTATTCAAATGTGTGAGTTATTAGCACTTCTGACTCTCGGGATAGGCAGGGATGTTCCTCTCCTGCAAACAACGTAAGCTCCAAGCTGCCATCTATTATTCATTTCAAATGTCAAAAGAAATTGTTGCCAATCCTAAACTTTGTAAATCTGAAAATATGTTTTCATGATACTTTGATTACACAGCTTTCAACGGGGTTGAATTATTTTGAAACATGAATCGGCTTCAATCATTTTACATGATTACTGGACAGTAACAGAACATGATTCCCGATAATTCCATTACAAATGCAACTTTAAATATGAAAATTTCACAAACAACTGTCGGTGTCTAGCCTATTCATTCATTTATGTAGGATGGTCATGAAATTGTTTTCCTTGGTACAAATCGGGCCAGACCACTAGTCATCCTGAATCTTTGTTGTCCGATAAGTAATCCGGACTGTGGTTTATTTGTACAAAAGCACAGCTCCTGCTTTGTTTTCTTGCAATGTTTTGTATTAAATGCTACAAAGTTTGCTACAGACACGAAAACTGAATAGCTGAACTTCCGGAAAGTTCAATGCATTTCTATTTATTTGAACTTTGCTAATGTTCATGAACATTGGGGCATTCAAACCCGCTTCGGCTGAACCGATACTCGGTAACTCAATTTTAACTTTCGTTCTATAACTTATATTGTTAGGAAACAATCCGTTATACTATATCGCTTTAATACAAGGACGGTGAAAGGAACTAAATTAGTTAATAAATTACAATATGTATTACTACACTGACTTTTATTTAAATACGGGATTATATGTGATTGCTAATACTGATCTGTAAACTTTGTCATTGCCTCTTGTTATGAACATCCAACAATCCAACAATCAATCATAAAAGTCGTTATTTCATTTTGACGACATTTATCATTTGAACACATCTTTTGCGATACGTTGACTCATATGTGTGTAATATGTTTAAGTTTGTTTGATAGCGTTATATTATTGTGCTATCAAATTTTCCGGTTCGGCTCCTTTAATTATAGGTAGGCTTTCGTATTTATATCATGTGAACAAGACGATGTACATATGAATAAGTCTGAAATAAAAAAATGTTAAGTTTTGTTCTGCTCTTTCCGTATGCATTTTATGGAATGGAGATAAAATTTTGTGTAAAAAAAGAAGATAATGTGAAAACATCAATAATCATGAAGCATATTTACAAATGATACAAATGTGAATATGTATTTCACAATCATGTTTTGCGCACGAGTCTATTAATGTTCCAAAAGTCTTACCAAAAGTAAAATGAATTGGTTCAAAACGTGCATTCTTCTTTTCATTTAAATCATACTCAGATATTCAGGTAGTTGTATACTCATCAAAGTATAAAATAATAAATCACTTTTCTATCAACGTTTCAAGTACTTCCTGTCTATCGAACCAGTTAATTTTGTTTTTGTCGCATCAACGGCCCGTTTACATTATGTTACTATGAAACTACGAACTAATTAAAACGATTTCTTTTTCAGTTCATTTACGAAGCCATAGTTATTTAGAGAATGAGTTAACAGACAAAGCAGAAATTACAGCACTTTCAATGAATTCAAACGTCGATTTGCGAGGTTTATATTCTACACTGAAACATCACCCGGAACTGATGGACCGTCGGCTAAAAATAGGCGGCAAAACACCACCTCCGCTCCCAGATAGAGCAGGTTTAGCTTCAATTAGTGTAAGTATCTGATGTCTATGTAGAAATACTAATAATTAAAATAATAATGATAGATCAGTGATACTGCCTACATCCATGATTGCATGTACATCTATGAAAAAGTTTATAAACAAAGCTACTATCTATTCTCTGCTTATAACATATGTGGCACAATTAAAAAAATTACTTTCAAGGCAAGCTCAGTTCCGAACCTACACCAAACACTAACATGCTGATCCTGCAACTTAGAGAGAAACTGCAAGTGATGCATGCAGTATAATATCGAAAGAGTTTTCTGATAACAACACTAGTTCAAAGCATTTCACCACAATTTACACAACATAAACAATATTGTCGATTTAAATCTTCGAACTAAAACTGTTCCAAACGCTGATCGAACTGGCGATTTCGTTTTTCTGTAAGATTATTTGAACATGCCGGTATGCCGCTCACAAGAAGATACAATATACAAGTGATCCTAATTTCATCAGCCATGTTTTATGAAAAATAACGCCATTTATCGAACAGAATATAAGATCACGATTCTTCGTCAGTAGTTTTAGCATATCTAGCATACAAAGCAAGGTGTCATTTAAATTGATATTTTTCAGAAGCGGACGGTGTTTGATATAGGAGTCGCTCAACCAAGTTGTCCATTCAAAACTGAATGGGTAAGGCTAACTCATGCCAGGGATATAAACAATACACAAGTGGAAATTTTTCAACCCTCTGATAATAATTCCAATAGATTTCAATGGTTCTATACCGTCACATGTGACTATGACTTACTGTTAATCGAGGACAGCGATTGCCCGTTTTGCTGTAGGGCAGTTAACCACAGAAGGTTAGTTGTTCTGCTTTCATTTAGTTAGACTGGCATCAGTCGTTAGAGTCATTACCTCGTCTTTTCTGGACATTTTACAACATCATCACAATTTCTCCTCCCCTTGACTCTAACGTGTTGAGATGAGCTTTCATTGAGACAAATTTTTGATAGAAATATTTTTCTTAAAAGAAAATAAGACTTCGACAGAAAAAACACCTCTCAATCTCAACAGACTTTTATAAGTCTATCATTTAGTGTGTGGATATGTATTCGTTAACATCAATCTCTAATAAGGAATCGATTAGCTTGTACTTTTTTGAAAATGTAATTAGTCTACAAACCAAAACTTCAGTCACCTTTTTCTTGACATTAATTGTTTTTACGAATGTTCATCAATACAGCTTTTATGCTCACGGCGTTAAACTTCAACATTCTCTATGTGCTATGATGGGGTATGACCATAACCTTGATTTATTTCTTCAAATGATGTGACATGGTTCCGTGAAGCAAGATATACAATACCACTTTTCATTAAAGGGTTATCCTAGTTTACTACTTGTTCAAAACTTGAATATAACATAGACATTTTTTTCCATTTAGTAGTCACCTTCAGTGCGCAGCAAAAAGCACTAATTTGTTGTGGTTTAATCATTCTTGTATTTAAAGTGATCGTAAGGTCAAAATTGAATGTCTTTAAGTTTATTATACTTTCCTTACATACAGGGGCATTATTCTTTATCGCCGTTGTATATTGTTAGGCAATAAATTTCCCATTAATGAATTTTTTGGCTTCCACGTGCATGCTGCTATTTTTTCTATGTAACATATGTTACTGTCCAGCTGGAAACATGGAAACCTAAGTCAGGAAATCTGAACCATAGATTTTACAAACTATAACTTATAGCAGAAACATGCATTTTATTCATTATGCAGCAATTTAACATTGTACCCTAATATGAAACGGATAGTATCCTTCTTGTCTCTTGTGACTACTTAAAGTAGCCCTATGTCTATTTTTCAGAATTACGTAACTATACCATTTCTATAGAAAACACATGGATGATCTACTTCTTCTGAACTTTGTCATATAAACTATAACCCTTGAACTGTGTCATTTCGAATAACATTCAGCTAAAATCACAGCAATACATCAGAGCAATTAAGTATCATTTACAACTGCCCACTTGTAAATCATTTTGAGGTGATCAGAAGTATCAGGTGTTTGGTTAGTTTTTATGGCATTTTATTTTGTTTATGGTCATCCGTAAAACAAGTCATACACGGTTCTTGTGGGTTGTCAATATTTACTTTTCAAAATATGTATGTTTACAACCTTTCAAAAAATAACGTCTAAAAAGATATAAACCTTTGAAGATATATTAAAGCGATATTTTCTGTGTAAATTTGTCGTGACATAAAAGAAAGGTAGCACAAAGAACCATAGTAATTGTCAGCAAGACATATGTTGAGAATGACCTTTTCTTATGCATTGTTTTTCCTTTTTATATTCATTCTGTCTGTATGATACAAAGACTTCAGATTGATTGCATTGAACATCAACAATACAAGATCATTTTACCTTGAATAAAAATACGTATTAGTTTTGCATCTAATTCAGTTATTATTTAGATTGATGGAAGACTGAAAACTATGCCTAAATATTAAAACAACATTATTCAAGTTTCACTTACATTGGTATATTTCTTGTGTTCTAGATTTGCGTCGCAATGTGTACCCAGGAAAACGTATGTGATGGCATTGATTCGGAAAACAACAAGTCAGGACTTTGATTGGGGATACATTCAAGTAGACTCTAGTTGTAACTGTGCAGTTACCCCAAGGCCGTAGAATGCTACTTCTAAACCAGCAGTCTTTGCTAAAAACCGTAAGAACGGTATAAACGGATAGATCCTGCCCTTACAATCATTTTAAAGTTCCATTATTGTTACAATCTTGACAAGCACTACAAAAACCTTTGTCAAAAATTGTATGTACCTACCGTTATTTTTTTCTCGTAGAATTTAAGACTAGGATAAATTATCTTTCCGCCAAGGAAGACATTTTTTTCTTATGAAGAAAACAACAATGAAAATGACAAAACATGAAAATGATTATTAAAAAAATTGAATGTGTTACTAAGTATGCCTGTATTAGTATAGTCTGGTTTTTCACTTGATATACATCAAAATATTTATGTACGACAGTAATACATCAAATAATTCCAACATCCATCTTGCCAGGAAACATCTTTTAAACAGGCTGTAGGTAGCACCACAAGAATTTGTTAAGTGAGCATAAATGTGCGCAACCAGGCATGATATAAGAAAGTGTAACTGTTTTCTGATTTGTGACGCATTTTGTTAAGGCATAAATGGAAACATGTAAGCTTGGTTTTTAATTTTGCGTACTTTGTGGATATCGATATCAGGGTGCAATACAATTTAAAATCGTACATTGTATAACAGCAGTAATACTTATTTTGATATAAAATGTTTTAAAAAGTAAAACAAAAAATATTTTTTTGTTCTGAGATTAGAATTTGAAGTTTGTTTTGTTTATTTCACCATTTCGGATCAATAAAATATTTATTCTATGTCATATTTAATTCATGAAAAATTTAATGACAGCGTAATAAATACTAGCTTATACATGTGCTGGTCATTTGAATATGACGTGGCCGAATATCAACACACAGAAAATGCGCATATACCATACTCATGTCATACAAAGTGTCAAAGAGAAAGTAAATGACGACCAGGTGCTCAGCACGAAATCGTGCTCAAGTAATTTGAAGTTGAGTCAAGTTATATTTTTTACAAAGTCCGATTATATAAACAATAATCAGAAGCTCTGTTTTTGAGCTGATGTATCTTTAAATAAATCAAATCCGACTTTGTAGATAAATATAACTTGACCACTTCGTATTTCACATGATTTTGTGCTGTGCACGAGATTGTGCTCAAAAAACTTTTATAAGCACGGGGCCTCATTGTATACGGTTTAATCTTGTAATACATAAGAGTTAAACTTTTCTAAAATGAAATTTTACCTCAATACAATTATTTTACTTGTGATTACATTTCTACCAATTAAGGTCCTCTTCTATTATTTACTAACATAATAAGAGTAACATGTATTATGATTGTTATTTGCTCTAGTTTGATGCAGCTCTGGAATTGTTAAGCAATATAAAAAAGAAAATTTTCCTGGTATGTTTGTATACATGTACACAATTAATTACAAGAAATGTGATACATTCCCTGGGCCGAGTTTTGTGTACGAAACGTAAACTTATGGTCAATTTAAAAAAAAAACATTTCAGTTCTGAGATAATGTGAGGTCATGACTTCAGAACGTAATATGGGATTCAGGGGTCTTTACTCTAAATGGAAAACCCAGTCACTGCTCATATTTTTAAAATAATCCTTCAACTTGGACACAGTTCATCCTTATGAGAATACAATATAATGTAAAAAGAAAATGAGCAGGTCTTATTGTCGATAAGATTTCAAAGATCAATCCTGTTTCGAAAATAAAAAAATGCCATAGTTCATCAAAAAGGCGTGATGAATTTCCAGTATTACTTAACATTGCATAACGCTAGACGAAACAACTGTACTTCTATATTTCGTATAAAAAATCAGATATACATAATTTTGTTCTCCAAACAATGAGATGAGCGTCCCAGACCACTATCCATGTTAATTTTTACTCAATAAAGGACATATTTCTAACTTTGACAACTGAGTCGAAAAACTCTGGTCAATTTACATTTAGTCCTGTTAATTCATAAATTTATCATCATTTCAACTTTATCGCAACTTGCTGAATGCTTACCACTTTACCGTATAAAGGAAATGATAGAATGTTATGTTTCGCTTTTATTTAGACTAATGTAACTCCCGACACATTTAAATCCAGGCATCACACATTTGCTTCTCTGCATTTTTTGCATCATTTCATTGACAATCTGTTAAAATATCTAATCATTGCGATTGTAGATGTAATAACACAAAATGCCTTTTTCAATATAAGATTACAGTTTTTCAAACCACTTCGTCTTTTCCTCAATATGAGTCTCTAGTGTCTTTTGTTCATTCTCTATCTCCTTTTTGATAGTTTTCTTACACGTAGTCCGGTTTTATACTGAATATTGAACATGGTTCAAGACATTTCTTCTAAATGTATTTATAATTTATACTTGCTTCCTTCCGATTCAGTCAGTATAAAGGCCAGTTTACATATACACCTAAACCGAACTGAATCTGAACCGAAAACGAATAAATAACAACAAACAAAAGTCTTCATATATACAACGAAACCGAATCCGAACAGAAACCGAAACATACACATGCACGAGTTTTCGGATTCGAATTCAACGAATTTTGCTATTTGTAGCTTCATGTTTATGGAGAATATAGCATGCAAAACGGAACTACTCAATGGGTTTTCTAATGACAAAAACTGAAAGATTATTTCGGAAACTGAAGAAAGACGATACAAATTGAAAAAGGCTTAAAATGATTACGTTTGAGGCTTGTTGTGTGTGTGTGTGTGTGTGTGTGTTGGTGGTGTGCACTTCTGGGTGCTGTGGAGTTGTTTTGGGAGGCTGGGTTTTGGTACGGGGCA